>CAUJNA010003687.1:195000-205000 GCA_963377175.1 Effrenium voratum | reverse complement strand
CAGAACCACAACCACAACAACAACAACAACCACAACCACAACCACAACCACAACCACAACCACAACCACAACCACAACCACAACAACAACCACAACCACAACAACAAGAACAAGAACAACAAGAACAAGAACAAGAACAAGAACAAGAACAATAACAAGAACAAGAACAATAACAAGAACAAGAACAACAACAACAACAACGGCGGAGGCGGCGGCGGCGGCAAGCAGCACCAAAAACGACGACGACGACGACAACAACAAGAACAACAACAAGAACAACAACAGCAGCAGCAGCAGCGGCACCAGCAGCAAGCAGAGCCAAAAACGACAACGATAACAACGACAAGCACAAGGACAAGGACAAGGACAAGGACAAGGACAACAACGACAAGCACAAGGACAAGGACAACGACGACATCAAACAACAAACAACAAGCACAAAAATACAAACAAACAACCAACAACCAACAACAAAATTAAGAACCAACAAAAAACAACCAACAAGCCCAAAAACCCCAACAACCACAACCACAACCACAACAACAACAGCAACAGCACCACTCACACACACAAATGCCACAATCAACACCAACAACACACACACACACACTCGCACCCACGTCACAACCGCAACCACACACGCACAGCCACAACCACAAACACGAACACAAGCACCACACACGCACAAGTAACACACAAACAACAACACATATAGACAGAGAAGGCGACAGCAACAGACGCAACAACCGAGACGAGCAAACAAACGCACACCAGCCCACTTACACACACACACCACCCTGCCTCCCATGATCGGCGTTCGCTTCGTGCCTGATACAGTTTGGTAGTGAACTCAGAATGAAGATTAAGCTGGGTTTTCGCACATGGCTCATCCTGCGCCTTTAATACTGCAGTCCAAATCCCGGTTACCTTCAACCCAACATCACTCATCCATTGCCAAGCCATTTGGCTGAAGACCTGCTGTATTTCAATCCGCAACTCACTTTACACTGGCACAAAAAGCAATATGTTTGCCACCAAAAACGCAACATGTGAATGTAGGGGAATATATCGCTCTTTGCCTAGCCAACAACAACCATATTCATGGCAATCTCAGAGACTTCCGTCCGGGCTACTTCATGCATCTGATAGTCATGCATCTCAAGGCGGGTGTGCTGGCACTGATCCAAGCAGTGAATTCAACATGCTCCAAAACATTCAATTTTACGGCCGAGCAAACGATGGGCGTCATGCCAACATGTTTTGCTTCGCTGTCTCACGCCCGAGTTTGCTGATTGAAAAGCATGCCTGTTCATTCAAGGCGTCAAAAGGAAACATGGGAGAACACCGGGAAACCTGATTTGCCGCAGGTCGCGTATGCAGCGCTTTTGACTTTGACAGCAGGAAGCTTACAAATGACAATGTGCACACTGTGGATGATGCCGGAAATCATGGTATGCTCTCATCGAAAGGGCCAGTCGCCACCCCAAGAAGCCTCCGGCGCGAATCCAACACCAGGAGCACCTGCCGCACTGATACCATGCTGCAGAGAGTCACATCTAAGGCACCTGACCTGTGAACAAAATGATCAAAGGTGCTTCTTTGCGTTGATCATGGTCATGGTTCCCTTCATCGAAAGCCTTACCCTGATGTTTGCACAGTCCTACCAAATAGTTGTCGTAGACCCTTATCCTGTTGGAGCATTCCAGCAAAACGGTGTTCTGATCATGGGACATATTTACATCAATGCTGGGCTTCAGCTTGCTCCAGCCTGTCAAGTCAGCCTGCTGCTCAGCCCCATCAGGCAAGTAACCTGTCGCCCAGGTGCCATTCAAAGCCGAATCTCAGGCTTCCTACGTCGCAAAATGCCCCTGATTGCTTGTTGAGGAGGGGTGTTGCTCAATCAAGTCCCTTGAGGTTCGTTTTGAGTCTCGTTCAATTCCCCAAAGAGAGACGTTTAATTCTCCCAGGCCGTCACACCGAGCAACCATTCAGCTGTCCCAGGTGTTGGTGCAAGCGCCCGTTCGCCGTCAAGAGCGAGGAGATCTCCTGCCTGGTGGAAACTTCGCGTCAAAGGCTCACTCCGTTTTTGGCAGCTCGCAAGCCGAAAGCGAGCCCAATGAATAGCTCAACTTCTAGCAAAACCTCTTGCCACCGGTACCAAGCAAACTCTGAAAGAAGCTATTTCTTGGCAAGCTGAAAATAACTGCCAGGTAGCCAACGAATGCCAACTTCAGTCACCATGCATGGCGAGCCGTCTTCTGCCTCAACGATGTAATCTCAGCACGATTTCTCTCGGATGAGGTTCCCATCGTTATCTTGCCTGTGCGCGACATACTCTTCACGCTGATGCACAGCTTCTTCTGATGCATGGACACATGAGGGGCATCAAGAACTGGTACGGCAAACAGAGGTAGGGCAACACAGTTGCTGTTTGCGCATGTCAAGTTCTGCTTTCACTCATCTGCCTCCACTGCTTTCATGAGGCAGACCCTTCGACTATTGGCACCCGTGCTGCCCCAGCCGTGTCAGCTTTCCAGCTTGATTCAAGGACACGATACTCACATATCTTTGTCTGAATCACTCGGGGATGCACTTGATCACGAACGCTTCTTAGCACAGCCAAGCTCAAATCTTGAAGCAGCTCTTGTTTGTTCTACTTCCATGAATTGCCCTGACTCAGCCCTGGCGTCGAATTACATGCAACAGCTGCGAGGCCGGCAATCAACCAAACTTCGTGGCTCACGGCTCAACATGTCCAACCACAACACTCAAGGTCATCAGTGAAGCACCGATTTCTCCACAGGCCCGGAAGTTCCGGTAACCACCATCTGCTTGTAGACTGAGCACCAACCTTGGCTCAAAGCCCGAGCTTCATAAGATTCATAAGGGTGTTTCTCAAGCTCCAGTCGTAAAACTCGGTCTTACCTCAGAGCTTATTTTTTCCTTGGCCGGCCTTGGCA
The DNA here is from genome assembly GCA_963377175.1 of Effrenium voratum. Classification (NCBI taxonomy): domain Eukaryota; class Dinophyceae; order Suessiales; family Symbiodiniaceae; genus Effrenium; species Effrenium voratum. Next base: position 202,040 of record CAUJNA010003687.1, on the reverse strand, counting down.
GAATGGCATTGAGCACCTGCGTGTGTGTTTATGCTTGGAGCTTCAAACTCTTGTCTTCGGGCCAGATTGTGTCAACTTGTTCTGTGTGTGTCGGCCCTTCTTGTTCAAGGTACTGGGTGTAGGGGGGAGCTGCCACGGTTCAGGAAATATTGTGATATTCAGAACATATTTAAGTGCTGTAGTCTATGCCTGGCTTGGGTAGGGGAGGTGGTTTTGGGCTGGGTGCAAGTGCGACTTCCTGTAGATGTGGGGTTAGGGCTGGTGCGGCTTCTTGGGGCCCTTCGGAGCCAAACTCAGGTTTCCGTCAGAGTTGTTAGGTTGAAGATCTGAAAGGCTTGCTGGTTTTGGGGGCAACAGGTGCTTGAACATCAACCCGTCAACCCAAGGAACAGCCTCATGGCAAACATTTGCAAACATGCCTGCAATATGGAGGACTTGCGTGGCCATCCAAACCGTTCAGTTGTCGACATTTTGTGAATGCCATGTGGTCAACTGGCAGCCTCTTCCTTCGCATGATGATTGCCATCAAAGGTGGGCGTTGCGCAAGCGTATGAGCTTGCGAATGCCATTGGACTCTTGAAGCAGTTCTTGTCACCAAGCTTCAAGCAACATTGGAACTTCAAGGGGGCTTGTAAACTAGAACTAGGGGGTATAAATTTGTTGCTCCTGCACCAACCCCCCAACTGATTTGCAAGAACCTCCCAACCGTCTTGGGACACATTTGATTCCTAGATATCTTGGATCCAACTCTAAATCCCAGGATTTAGATGCGCAAGGGCGTGTAACAGAGTGTTTGAACCCATGATAAATGATCCATCCAAAACCTTGACTCGTAGTTGGCCTAGATAGTTTTCTTTTCAAGGAAACTCCCTTGTTTGGTTGGCGCTTCAAGAGCCCTGATATTTTCAATCTTCAATTTTATGAAGACCTGTTCAAGATTGACAGCAGCCAAATCAGGCTACATTGGTGGAATGCCACTACTGCATGGCGGGTAGGCCTTGCTGCAAAGGCATGTCCATCATTTTTACCGGGCCATCTTGCGCATTTCTGGCGCCATGAAACATGCAGAAAGTATGGACCCAGGGATCTAAATGCAGGATTTAGATTTCTAAGTTCAGGATATGGATGAAGCAGTTGCAGGGTCTAGTCCAAGATTTTCTGGGTATCTTGGATCTTGGATCCAATGCTAAATTTCAGGACTTAGATTTCCGTGTATATATATATATACATATATGTACACATATAAACACACAATTGCCCAAGCCTTGACTGATGGTTGTACTCACGCAGGAATTGCAGGTGATTTGTTTGCAGATATCTGGCGCTAATTTTGGTGAACCATGCAAAGACTGGAAATGAAATTAATGCAATGTCAGCAAAAGGGCGGCGGACAAGCACATATAGGATATGCACATTCATATTTTTGTGTATATATATATATATGGTCCAAGTCTGCAGGCCCCCATGAAAAAGAGGGGGGCTGGGGCACTAATGCTTGGTAGTGTGTTATTTTAGTTGGTTCGGGTAAAACATGACATTGGCTGGATTCCGGCGGAGGGTGGGGGAGTTAGGCCTGGATTAGGATTGGGTGGCTTTGGGTTAGGGTTGGTTTAGGGCTGGTTCAGGGTTGGTTTATGGCTGGTGTAGGTTGGTTTAGGCAGTTGATTTAGGGCTGGTTTCGGTGGGTTTCCGGTGGTGTGGTGGGTTTGGGTGGGTTAGGGTTGGTGTAAGTCTGGTAGGGGTTCATTTGCAGGTTCGTGGTTTGGGGGTTTAGGGTTCGAGGTTGGCTGGCTTGTCTTGGGTCCTGGCTGTTGGGGGCTTCTTGGATATGCCACCGAGCAGGCGCCACAAGTTGGGGGAAAGGGGGGATGGCATGGGGGGGGGAGGGGGGTTGCGGGTTAGATGAATACAGATAGATATTTATGTGTATATGTACATAGATAAATGTATACATCACATATATAGAAACATACATGGGGTTCCCGTTTTTTTGGCGGCGGCCGGCAGAAGGCTTATGCTTCGCGGGTATGCTTTGGGGGCATGATCTGCTCTAGCAGCAGGAGTAGTAGTAGTAGGAGTAGTAGTAGTAGTAGTAGTAGCAGCGGTAATGAGTAGGAATGGGGTAGTAGCAGTAATAAATAGCAGTAGCAACAGCAGCAATCGCAGTAGCAGCAGCAGCAGCAGCAGCAGCAGGAGTAGTAGTAGTAGTAGTAGTAGTAGTAGTAGTAGTAGTAGTAGTAGTAGTAGTAGTGGTAGTAGTAGTAGTAGTGGTAGTAGTAGTAGTAGTAGTAGTACGGCCAGCACTTGTGGTTTGCCCGGAGGCTCTCTTCCGGGGGGGCCTCACGCGCTCAGATTCCCTCGCGCCTGCCAGCTTTTTGCACCCGCGCCTGATATCGAACAGTCTGCCCTTAGAACATCGGCTAGCATTTGCCGATGCACGCAACTGCGCATCTCCATACCTTAAAGTGAGGATTTGAGGGCAAGTTAAACCCCAAGACTAAGCCATTAACGGGCGGTTTGAGGGCACCTCAACCTGCACCCTAAACCTGAACCCAAAAGTGAAAGTTTGAAGGCAAGTTAAACCCCAAGACTAAACCCGAATCGGGCGGTCTGGGGGCAAGTGAAACCAAAAACTTGAACCCTAAAGTGAGGGTTTGAGGGCAAGTTAAACCCAAAACTAAACCCTAGACAGGGGGATTTGAGGGCAAGTAAACCGAAAACCTGAGCCCTAAATGGGGCAAGTTAAGCCAAAGGCTGAAAAACGACCAGGAAGTGCAACAAAGTGCTTCTGGGCGAACCACCGTGCTGTGGGTAGTTGTAGTAGTAGTAGTAGTAGTAGTAATAATAGTAGTACTAGTAGTAGCAGTAGCGGTAGCAGTAGCAGCTGCTGCAAATCCCATTGGAATGGGTGCGCGAACTGTGACATGCGGATTTCATGGTAGGCAGCACTTTCGCAAGGTCAAGTACAAATTTCGTGGCAGGCGCAGCGCTTTCGCAAAGTTGGGTACAGATTTCGTGGCAGGCGCCGCACTCTCGGTTTGCTGCAGACAAATGAATGAAGCGAAAGGTACTGGATAGATAGCTATATTGAGAGATAGATAGCTAGATCTAGGTGGAAAGATGGATAGATGGATGGATAGATCGGTCGAAGGATGGAAGATGTATACAGGATAGGTAGGTAGGTAGGTAGGTAGGCAGGTAGATAGATATAGATGGATGGATGGATAGATACAAAGATAGAGAGATAGACACATGGACCAATTGACAGGTAAGCAGAAAGGCAGGTAGGTAAGTAGATAGGTAGATAGATGAATAGATAGACAAGAGAAAGAGAAAGACAGGAGAAAGAGAAAGAGAAAGAGAAAGAGAAAGAGAAAAGGAGAGAAAGATAAGATGAATGAAGAGGAAGCGGAAGATAACTATAGTTCGTATACTCTTGAAACTTGCGCCAACCAGCTTCGCCGGCTCTACTGGTCAAATGGCTACATGTGCCCTTGACCAATCAACTCTGGGCCCCTGACTCAGCGTGAGCTTGGCCATTGACCTGCACGAAAGACTTTATCTCTGGAACCATAGGCACTTGATTTAGGGGATAGAAATCTCAGCTCCTTGTGTTGCGAATCTCATTTAGGGTTCCCTATGATCCCGCTAAAAGAACGTCACCACACAGGGAAACTCACCTTTAATCGACCCAAAAGGTAATGTTTAAAGCCCCCAAAAAGCGGTGGAATTCTCGGCTGGGAAAGCTAGTGCCGGCAAGGCGCGCTGCTTTCATATCTCGGCCACCGTCGAAAGTGTTGGCCTGTGCGGAACGCTGTCACTTGCAAGGGGTTCCCCTTGGGCCATGGTTGCCTTTCCTTTGGGTGCGGATTTATTTTGGGAATTTTTTTCGTTTTGTTTTGGGATTTTTTTTTCGTTTTTCGTCCGGGCCAGCAAAATGTCGTATTTTACAGCATGTTCTCGCGAAATTGACGCATTTTACACTAGCTCGTCAACATCCCCAGCATCGTTTTCAACATCCCCCGCATGTCCGACCAACATCCCTAGCATCACCAACAAATCGTGGGTAACAAAATCCAAAAATGTAGCTGGCGGGTTGACGGGGTCAAAACAATGATGCTTCAAACAGGAGGGCATTTCAATCCCAGCAAAAAAAATACAAAAAAACCATTAAGAAAAACAGAGCGGGGTAGTGATGATTCGAACAGGGGTGCAATTAAATCTCTGCAAAAAGTCTAAAAAGTAGCGGGGGGGTTGGAAGAATTGATGATTCAATTAGGGGTGCAATTAATTAAATCTCTGTAGAAAATCTAAAACGTAGCGGGGGGGTTGGGGGGGGGTGCAACTAATTAAATCTCTGCAGAAAATCTAAAACGTAGCGGGGGGGTTGGGGGGGGCGGCAGCCCCCCCCATGATGTCGGAAAAACGCCACCTGCCGAAGAGGAACTGGGAATGCAGAGGATGCGAAAAGCCAAAAAGCCACCAAAAGCCGCATAAACCAGCAAAAAGCCGAAAAGCCTAGAAGCCCAGAAGCCGAGAAGCCAAGAAGCCGAAAAGCCAAGAAGCCAAGAAGCCAAGAAGCCAAGAAGCCAAGAAGCCCAGAAGCCCGAGAAGCCGAGAAGCCAAGAAGCCGAAAAGCCAAGAAGCCAAGAAGCCGAGAAGCCAAGAAGCCAAGAAGCCAAGAAGCCAAGAAGCCAAGAAGCCAAGAAGCCAAGAAGCCAAGAAGCCAAGAAGCCAAAAGCGAAAAAAAATCCCAAAAAAAAACGAAAAAAATTCCTAAAATAAATACCCCTCCCTTTCCTTTTCAGCACGGGTCCAATTCTGAAATTCGGCGACCCTTCCCATTGTCAAATATTTTGCCAGGCACCTCGAGCCCCAACCCTATGATGGGGTTCTTCAGAGCTCGTTGCTCTGAATTGCGAGTTCACATCAGAATTGCCTGCAAAAACTGGTTCAAGTTGTAATAACCTTGTCTCAATTCGTAAAATTATCAAATACGCCTTGTTGGTGCAGACCAGCAATAATTTGGGAGTTCGTTTGCTTTTGTGGGACCCGGCAAGCCTATTGTGATGGACAGCTTCTTTGTTCCAGAGCCTGTCGGCTCATGGCCGGGCATGTACCAGCTTGGGGAGATCAACAGGGATCATTACATTACACACCTGAACATTGCCTTGTCAATGGTGGTTTCCCTTTATTTTGGTGGAAAAGGCCATGTTTCAAATGGGCAAAATGTATTTTTTAAGGAGCCCTGATCAACTACAATAGATTCCCCAAGCTTTCAAAGGGACATCTCTTGCCCCGCAATTCACGGTTTGTCTTCGCCATGCCCGACCAAATCCGCGGATCGGTCCTTGAAAAACCTGAAAGTGACCAACCCCGAGGGCCTCCTGCTTCCGAAGCCAGGCCTCCGACAGCAGCTCGGACCTCGCAAACGAGTGCGTTCAAACTGCGTGCCCTGAAGCTGGCGCATCCCGGGCAACGCGATCGCCGTGTACACGATCAATCTTCCAGATCCATCGCCACGTTCACTGCAATCGATTTTTAAATGATCCGTGCTGCGCGGCCTCGGTCTGGCCCTTCGGCCGGCACCGGGCACCTTCGGTGACTCGGACTCCGCGCGGAGATGGCGTGCGGCTCTCGAACTCCTCCCCATTGAGGCTAGTGCCCCAATGGCCTTGCACCGCTATGAGACTTTCTGATCAAGCACACTGGTTGTGATATGATTCTCACAGACACACACACAAATACACACTAGAGACACCCAAACACCCACCCGCGCAGCCACGCACCCACGCATTCAGCCACCCCACCACACCACCCCACTCAACACCACCCCTCTCCCCCCACACCCCTCCCACCCCTCTCCGCCCACACCCCTCCCACCCCTCACCCTCCCACCCACCAACGCATGCACGCAAGCTTTGGCTTCCTGTGCAATTACGTTCGATGTAAGCCCGTGATGACAAGCTGAGGCCCCAGCTCGCTGTCTGCCCGTACAATGCTTGTTCCCTTGGAACACGGTGAAGCTCTGAGTTGCTGCATGATGCTACTGCAGGCAACCCGAAGGAACACCCTGCAATTTGAAGATACTTTGGCTTGGCATCATGCTCAAACCTATAGTACAAGCAAGGAATCAGAGCTTGAGCTGCTGTTATCCTCTCGTACAGTCGACATTGAGCCCGCCACAGCGGCGTACGGCCTGTGGGGGCTGTGCTATGTCTTTCCGAAACCATCTATTGACATGTGGAGTCTCGTTTTTGGGTGGCCACATCTGGGCCCTTTCCAACAAGCTTTGAGACGTGGCTTGCCCAACTCGGCCGAGACAAATTCAAGGCCACGTCGGCTATGTGAGCTCCCACAGTAGTGCAAACCGGCAACAGCTTTTTGGGCTGAGATGCCTTCCCCTACCTGGCCAAAGCACCTTAACCGATGCTGACAGGCGGCACGTGCGGACCTGCGCGGCGAGAGCCTGCGGGGTGGGCACCCCCCCCCTCCCCCTCCAAGGGCCCTCTCCTGGCGCGAGTGTATGCCCTGCAACCCCAGCACGGTTGGGAGTGGGATGGAGTGGGTCTAAACGTGATAAACCTTGTCAAATGACAACTGATTTCATTTCAGTCGTCTCTCAAGCGCGCCAACCACAGCTGTCTAACTGTTGCTTGTTTCAATAAGCCTTTCCAAATGAAGGAGGCGTATAGGCATCGATCCATTTTCAGAGAGCTCCTCTGACTGCAACCCCCATTCCAGTTAATCGGCATCAACATGAGTATATATATATATATGTATATATATATATATATATATTATGAGTATTGCTCTTTGAAAACACACAAGAACGTGTTCTATTGTTTGGCATTCTCGTTTCTCAAAAATGGACATCCCTGCGAATCCTTCTGAACAACCCCACTCGAATAATGCCGAATCACCGAAGCCGCCGCCACCTCGCCGAACTGCCGCAAGGCTTCCGGCCGCCCATCTGCAAGCACCAGCGCCTTTCGCACCAGCGCAACCGAAGTAAACTTGCTAAGCCTTGCCTGAAACTT
>CAUJNA010003687.1:155000-185000 GCA_963377175.1 Effrenium voratum | reverse complement strand
GCACAACTGGCTCTCCCTCAGCCCCAACTTTGACACATGCCAGGAGTTGCAACAAGCTGCCATGCATCTGCCAGTCATGTCGCAATGTGAAGGGTCATACGCCATGCCCGGGAAAATCGGGCAATGAACAAACACAACATCCACCACTAAAACTAAGGACCTCGCATCGTGGTAAAGCTCATGCCTGCACGACAAAGCCACCCCATTTCACTAGCCCAAGACTAACTCATCAGCCGCAGCGTACAAGCTGACTATCAAGTGGCAACAGCAGGCAGGTGCATTTCTGCACGACTTACGGCTCAAGAATTCTGACAGCAGAAGCTCACAAGCACTTTGCCAAGCGCTCCATTCCACTTCATCCATCTTTATATCATGCCCAGGCACGCGATTGCATGCCCAGCCCAACAAGTAGCACTATGCGGGCTCCAATTCACCTGATTCCTTTGCCACTTCTCACTGCTCTGACCAGAGAGTTCAGGTAGCCCATGAACAGACCTTGGACAAAATTGTGCAACTGCTTGCTTGCTCGGGTAGTAGGTAGTAGTAGGTAGTAGTAGGTAGTAGTAGTTAGTAGTAGTAGTAGTAGTTAGTAGTAGGTAGTAGTAGGTAGTAGTAGGAAGTAGTAGGTAGTAGTAGGAGTAGGTAGTAGTAGGTAGTAGTAGGTAGTAGTAGTTAGTAGTAGGTAGTAGGTAGGTAGGTAGGTAGGTAGGTAGGTAGGTAGGTAGGTAGGTAGGTAGGTAGGTAGGTAGGTAGGTAGGTAGGTAGGTAGGTAGGTAGGTAGGTAGGTAGTAGGTAGGTAGGCAGGCAGGCAGGCAGGCAGGCAGGCAGGCAGGCAGGCAGGTAGGTAGGTAGGTAGGAAGGTAGGTAGGTAGGTAGGTAGGTAGGTAGTAGTAGTAGTAGTAAGTCGTCGTGATGGTGGTGGTCAGAGCAAGAGTTTAAACTGATCAGCGCAAAAGCAATAGTACGAAAAGGAGAAGTAGGAAAAGTATTGCTGCTTGTAGCAGTCGTAGCGGTTGTGGTGCTGGTTGTAGTGGCACTAGGAGGGGTAGGAATAGGAGTGGTAGTAAAGTAGCCGTAGTAGTAGCAGCAGCGGTAAAGCTGTTAGTCGGAGTAGCAGTAGTAGTAGTAGTAGTAGTAGTAGTAGTAGTAGTAGTAGTAGTAGTAGTTAGTAGGAGTAGTAGTAGTAGTACTAGTAGTAGTGTTAGAGGAGGAGGAGTAGTAGTACTAGTACTGGTACTAGTAGTGGGTAGTAGCAGTGGTGATGGCTGTGATCGGACTTAACAAGGAACCCATCAAAAAATGGCATCTTTCTTTGCTTCTGTGGACTCTCTGTTCCTGAATGGTTTTTTGGTCCGTTCAACCTCAAGGCACCAAATCATGTGGCCCTTCCTCAACATATTCGTTTTGGGGAGATTTAGCCGGGCGCTCACATGGCATGCGCAAGCTGGTTGTTCTTGTGTGCAGCCAAAGGTCCACTGACGTTGCTTGTGCCTGTCAGCTTGCATAATCATCACGGTGTCAGCAGGTTTTTGATTTCAAGCTGCGCCACTTGGCCCAACATCCAAGCACCAACATGTGCGTCATGCTCCAACCTCCCCGTGGTCATGGTTCCCTGCAACCCCCTTTGAACAGTTGTGACCAAATTCGATTCCCGCGGGTATACCGGTACAAAAAATATCCCAGCACTCCACTTCACACGGCGCTGTGCCTGGCTTGGGCCGAAAGTTGTCCAGCGCCTCTCGCTGCACCTCGGGCGCCTGTCCGATTCGCTTCAGGTGCCAACCGCTGCATATCAGCGCTGTATCAGGGCTTCATCCCTTCTTGGAATCTTATCTGCTGTGGTTGAACAAGCCTCAAGTGGGGGCAGCAAGGATTGCGAATCTGCAGAATCTTTTGTGCATGACATTTGCTGCGGAATTATTTTATGATTTTTTCCGTTTTTTTTTTTTTTTTTAGTTTTTCGTCCGGGCCAGTAAAATGTCGTATTTTACAGCATTTTCTCGCGAAATTGACACATTCTACACTGGCCCGTCAACATCCCCAGCATCGTTTTCAACATCCCCCGCATGTTCGACCAACATCCCTAGCATCGCCAACAAATCGTGAGTAACAAAATCCAAAAAGTAGCTGGCGGGTTGACGGGGTCAAACAAATAATGCTGCAAACAGGAGGGCATTTCAATCCCAGTAAAAAAAGTAAACAAAACAACACTATAACAAAAAGAGCGGGGGGTTGGGGGGGCGGCAGCCGCCCCCATGATGGTCGCAGAAGTGATGATTCGAATAGGGGTGCAATTAAATCTCTGCAAAGAGTCTAAAAACTAGCGGGGGGGTTGGGGGGGGCGGCAGCCCCCCCCATGATGTTCGAAGAATTGATGATTCAACTAGGGGTGCAATTAAATCTCTGTAGGGTTGGCGGGGGTGGCTTCCCCTATGATGTTCGAAGAAATGCATACATACAGACATACATGGATTACACAGATTACCTAAAATGTCGTATTTTGCATCATTTTCTCGCGAAATTGGACGCTCGAAAAAGTGATGATTCAAACAGGGGTGCAATTCAATCTCTGCCGGGCCAGTAAAATACGACATCATTTTCTCGCGAAATTGACGCATTTTACACTAGCCCGGCAACATCCCCAGCATCGTTTTCAACATCCCCCGCATGTCCGACCAACATCCCTAGCACCACCAACAAATCGTGTGACGGGGTCAAAGCAATGATGATTCAAATAGGAGGGCATTTCAATCCCTGTAAAAAAAAAGGGGGGGTTGGGGGGGGCGGCAGCCGCCCCCCATAATGTTCGAAGAATTGATGATTCAACTAGGGGTGCAATTAATTAAATCTCTGTAGAAAATCTAAAACGTAGCGGGTGGGTTGGGGGGGGGGTTCCCCCCCAATGATGTCGGAAGAAGTGATGATTCAATTGGCGGTGGAATGATTCAAGAAAGGGTGCGATTGGCTTCCCCTATTGATGTTCGAAGAAATGCATACATACAGACATACATGGATTACACAGATTACCTAAAGTGTCGTATTTTGCAGCATTTTCTCGCGAAATTGGACGCTCGAAAAAAGACAGGGGTGCAATTCAATCTCTGCAAGAAATCTAAAAAGTAACGGGGGGGAGGCGGCAATCCCCCCCATGATGTTTGAAGAAGAGTTAATTAAGCCAAATCCAAAAACCAATAGCCAAAAAGCCCCCAAAGCCGCCAAAAGCCACCAAAAGCCACCAAAAGCCGCATAAACCAGCAAAAAGCCGAGCCAAGAAGCCGAAAAGCCAAGAAGAAGCCAAGAAGCCAAGAAGCCAAGAAGCCAAGAAGCCAAGAAGCCAAGAAGCCAAGAAGCCAAGAAGCCAAGAAGCCAAGAAGCCAAGCAGCCAAGCAGCCAAAAGCGTTAAAAAAAACAAAAATGAAAAACAACATCCTAAAATAAATACCCCTCCAAAACTGTTTCACCCTGTGGCTGAATTCACTTGAGGCAAAGGGATTGACTACCCAAACGGATCATCCCCAGCAAGGTCCCAAGGTGTCGTTCGGCGGCCTGGGACATCAGGAAGTCAGTGCTGCTCTGGTCCAACTGCCAAGTTGCCACAAAATTCCACAGGTCCTGTGACAAACCAATCCGATGCTCTTCTCTCTCTCTCACCGCAAACGACAGCGGGACCCCCTGATCACGAAATGAGTCTGACGGAATGCAAGGAGCATTCACAAAGCGGTCTGGCCCATAGGCGTGTCTGGAGCTCTCTGATCTCTCAAGGCTCCTCTGGGGTGACGGGTGCCAGGTTCGAGGCGGGTCCTTTGCCTGTCCGACTCGCAACTTCAATCCGGCGGAATCGAAGGACACATCGAGCCCGAAAGAGGCGAAACTGAAAGTTCACGTGGGATCTTCGGTCTCTGGTGGCTTGCCGCCTGCGGCACCAACCGGCCTGGCATCTTGCATTCGGGCATTGAGCAAGACAGCAAATCATATCCGCTGCAAGCCTGCATGCCAAGCTCCTAAAGCCCAGGCCGTCCAAGCAAGGTGCATGACCCGCAGACCCGCAAGTCTGATCCCAGTTGTTGGAGAGAACTTCACCTCTCTTCGATGGCAAGCCCAGCCTGCTATAGGGCACCGATCGAACTGTGCCACCCTTGGGCATAGCGGCTTTGCCTTTTGGCGCGAACACACCTGCAGAACAGTCGCACGCAACAAGTGACACGCCCAAGAGCACTCAAATGCGCAAACAACGGCATAGTTGTGCAACCCAAACTGTCTTTCAAGCCAATCTACATTGTGATATAGGCAAAGTTGTAATGCCACGCCCATGTCATATTCACAACTCCCTCGCCTGCACCACCAATGGCTTGAGTGAGGGCAGCCTCCCCAAAGTGACAATGTGTCCGGCTGCATGCGCGCAAGGCATGTCAACCGATCCACGGCAAACATCAACTGGGGCCGTCGCATACTGCGGCTGCTGCGGAAGCCAAGAGGTCTGATCAAAGCCGCCAAGCCCACCAAGCTGCTGAGCGAACCTGAGATTCAACTCTGAGAGACGTTCTCAGCTCGCAATATGTCAGTCCCACCTCCTAGCATGCCTTTTGCAAACACACATCTACGAATGACTTGCCCATTCCGAGCGCGGCGTCACTCCCATCGCGGATCGCACGCACACAACAAACAGCCGATGGCGAAGGCAATCCTTGCCACCTATTCTCAACAGTGCCGCATTCCCGGTCGTCCCCTCTGAGTGACCGCCAAACTTGTCCCTGCAGGTTCTGCACCGGGGCGACACCACCTCAGCTCTCTCACGCGGCAGCATTAGCAACGCGTGGGAGTAGCGACAAAGGAAGCAAACAAATTCGACAGTGCTTTTTCTACTCACAGAGCCAAGCTCAGAGCCAAGGGCCCAGCGCTTCTGCGCTAGTCCAAAACTATCGCAGCCAAGGTGCCTGCGAATGTGTTGGCCTTGCCTCCCTTCCCGCCCGAGGCCACTGACTTCACATAGCCAAAGAAAAGGCTCCTGCGCGGAGAATTTGAACCAGTGAAACCGAAGGCAACCTCATCCAAAAAGCATCAGCTGACACGGCAACAAAATGCAAAGCCAGGACTGGGTCGGAATGCTGCCTGAGCCATGGTCGATGCTCACAGCCAAACAACTATGCTTTTTGGTCATTCTTGGCCAAGATGTAGACCATCCCATGGCTCAAACCTGTAATGCTTGGTCGCATTGGCAAACCGCTCCTTATGTCTCGCGTATCAGGTCTTGGGCGGAATCCCGAGACCACATCTGCAATTACCTGGCGGGCATCTCTCTCTAGTGCGAGCTGCCTTCCTGTCTTTGGATGCGCAGCTCGCTTCACCCCTCACTGAGGTCGATCTGTTTTTGCCACATCGCTGAGGTCTGACGGCAACAGCCGCAATCACTCTTCAACTTCATGGTCTTCGATCACCGCTCATGTGTGTCGAGGGTTCACTCACCAGCGCAGGCACTGTGATGTGTTGCCGTGGTACATCGTTGAGTTCTTTGCCGGTTCTTGGCCATCTGTGAAATGGATCGGTCTCTCTCAGACTCAAAGCTCATGGGAAGACTGTCTCAACATCCGGGCCAGCGAGTCATGCTGTTGCTCCTGCGCAACTACCCAGGCTTGACCCCCGGCACCTTGCGCGGCCACGTCAGCCCTCCACTTCAGCAGCAGGCGCACCATTGCCAGGTCGCCATGATGTGCCGCCACATGCAGTGCCTGATTTCCCCCATGATCTGCGGCGTCCAGCTGCGCGCGGTGCTCCAACAACAGCTCCGTAGCATTCAAACTTCCAGAGGTCACTGCTAGGTGCAAAGTTCCACCAGCCTCTGTCTTGGCCTCCAGCGCACCACTGGCCAGCCTGGCCAGAAGCAAACGAAGCACCGGGCTGTGACCTTGCCGGGCTGCCAGATGCAAAACCCTAGGGTCCCAGTCGGCAGATTTCTTCAGGAGAAATCTCAAGACTTTGGCGTGGCCCCTTTCGGCAGCTGCATGCAGCGGGGTGTGGCCGTTTTGATCTCTGTATGAGAGGGACGCGCCATGCATCTCCAAAAGAACTTTCATGGCACCAACCTGCCCGCCAGCTGCAGCCATATGAAGTGCAAGGCGGCCTTGCCCATCTGGGGACATTGGGTTTGCTCCTCACGGACTGCTAAATGGGTCCTCTTGGCTCAATGGTCGCGTAATGAATTCTGCCAAGAGGGTTCTTTCAGGCGGACCCTAAGGGAGGCCACACCTCACTAAAGCATGAACTTGGCAAACCAACTTCTGACATCCAACTTTCCTTGCTGGTTTCAAATTTAAACCAAGCTGAAAAGGGTGCTCGGTCTCCGGGGGTGGAGTGCTCCGATTCGGCTCCAAGAAGCTCGAGTGGGCTGCAACGCAGGGGCGTGCTTGCGCGCGCACACACACACACACACCCCTTGTTGAGAATCTTAGGTCCTAGGTTGGCCAGCAGGCGCATCACGGGTAGGTGTCCGTTCTGGGCGCTGTTGCGCAGGGCATTGGCCAGCAAAGTCTGTGGCTGGCTCTGCATCAGTGGCCCTGGAAGCTGCGCCAACAGCTCCACTAGGGATAGGTGCCCCAGGTAGGCAGAGATCTCCAAAGAGATGAAGCCTTGGAAGCCGAAAGCAGGCTGTTACCCAAGTGTTCCTTACCTGTATCTTTGTAGAGGCTTGCATAGTCAAACTTGCAGATCAACGTTGGTGCGTCACCAAAACGACAACGAGGCAAGGTAACATCAACGCAAGGGTCTCCAATCTTGGCAACCCCCTTGACTTGGGAAAGAACACCAAGATGCACGATTAGTCAGTGAGATTGTCTGCTCACATTCCCCAAATTGGGGGCCTCCACTATTTTGCTGGATTGTTGGTCTGAAAAACAAAGATATCAAAACGTAGTTCAGCTAGCTCCTTAGATCCAAGCAGCTGACTTCGCGCGAGTAGGCTTCTTCCGCTTCCACGTTTTTTGACAGTAAGCGCCGCGCGAGGCGCACAGCGCCACTTTCCGCCACTGCATGGAGGGGGGAGGAGGTCATGTAGCCCACAGAGTCTCCTGTTTGGCTAGCGCCTGGACTTTACAAGAAGAAATATTAGCATGTCCAAACAGTAAACCAGTGTTGGGATCTTCATGATCAAGAGACAGACTGAAAGGCCCAGGTGCCATATGAGCGGACGGCCAATTGCTTCGACAAAGATGCCTTGCTTAGCTGGGCATCACTTTTGGTACTTTGCTACATTGCTTTGGAGGTTGACAGGGCAACCAAGCCAACACCACTCAATATCGTACTCCCTCTCAAGAAACATGCTCATCCACCATTGGTTTCATAATATCTTTGGCTCCGAGGCTGCATCACACTCATAAAACAATGGGTATCGCTTCTGGTAGGCTACATCGAATTCATGTCTCGTGCCTCTTGGCAACCCGACATGTAAGACGCTTAAGCCTTTGGAAGGCAAACCTGAAATTTTTCAGTGCGCATCGTATGATCCCAAGCCCCGAATCTACTTAGAGCTATTGGCGGCACTCGGTACACCCGCGAGCAAATATTTAGGACTGAAACTGGCAGCTAGATGGCCGGAACCAGTCCTGGGTTTTGGCTCATATAGCCTGCGTGCTCCACCAACCTGAGATTTGAATATCCCGAGCACACAACCCTTGCCACCTGGGACCCTGCATTCCCAGATCAGAGCATTCCAATCCAAGCCACGTCTCTGCCACCTCCTGATGTCCGAGTCCCAAAGCACGTTGCAGCGCTGCAGCAAATGTTGCACGGTCAATCTTCTTTGATCTCATCGCTTTCTTGACAGATCTGGAGTGGCCCAGACTCGCCGCCATCACCTTGAAAGTGCAGCCACGTCACAGAAATATGGCCAGCAACGACCAAAGTTGGAAACCATGTTAATGTGTGATTTCTGAATTGGTTGCCGATGCAAAGAACCCCATGACCCCACGCACGAATGCTGTTTCCTCAGGAACCAAGAAGCTGCATGTCATGGCTTCGGTGACTTTCTGTCATGCTGGACATTGGGGTTTTATCAACTTACATTCTCTGAAAAATAAGCTCAGGTGATATCCCCAACAGCATGCGGTGCTCTTTTTAGTGCTGGCACTACCCAGCAGCCCTCGCAGAACCTCGTGGCACCCCGGTGGAACCCCGGTAGAACCCTGGTGGAACCCTGGTGGAACCCTCGTGGAATCTCACCTCAGGGCCGCCCCGGACCACCCCGGAGCCTATCTGCGCTGAGGCGCCAAAGCTTTCAGCTGTTGGGGAAAAGAAGAAAAAAACAAACGCGTGTTGATTCAAATCAAAGGATTGTTTGCTGGCGGGACAAATTCAAATTCAAGGTCCAACTCTTCAAAAGCAAAAGCTGAGTCACAAGAGGAGGCCAGTCAGCATTGCTGCCTTGAGACCCAATACCTGTAACCAAGTGATCCATATTGCAGGTAGCGTGGTAGGCATCATTCGGGAAGTACCTCAGCCAAATGGAATGGTGCTTGGCTCATCTGCTGCAAAAAACACATGTTTTGCTTACATACAAAGTTGTGCAAGCTCAGCCAGGCTGGGATAAGGCGAGCACACCAACTCTCCAGCATTTTGGATGCAAAAGTGCCAGCCGGCAGGAACGTCCTCGCCCAAGTGTTGACAAGGATTTCGCCGGGCAAAGGTCCGGCCGGGATTATCTCTTATCCACCAGGCCTTTCTCCCCTGAAGGAGGAGCAGCCAGCTCTCCTCATGCTGGTGCATGCTGGATCCGGTGTTGTTGCTCCCTATGGTCACAATCGGGAAGGCCAAATCATGCTGCAGCATCTTGGGCATCAGCGGAAACTTGCTCTGCCACAAAGACCGGCTCAGGTTCCCAGAGAATCCATGCTCGAAGCCGAGCTCTTGCTCACCTCAGGGTGTGAGAAGAGCATCCTGCAACGCTCGCAACTGTATGTTCATGTCGAGGCTCCGAACATGGCTCTCAAAGAAAAGGTCTGCAACCCACTAGGACTGCTTTGAAGACGTGGAAACCACCCGGTTGCAATTTTCGGCCTGTTGGCCTCCGGATGTAGTCACGTAGAATGCGCCATTCCTCAAGGGCCAGCTTCTTGCAAACAACACATATTCCAGCCATCAACTGCCAATCCACTCAAGTAGGGCTCAGTACTTGTGCACTCTGCTGGAGTGGTCATTTGTGGCCTTGCAGTGAAGCCTTTTCTGTGGCCTGTGGCCTTCAGTCAAGGATCCTTGGTCAAGCGAAAATGAGTAGAGCTTTCATCAATGCCAGCCTCCAGCTGCACACGAGAGTTGCCGAAGGCGTCCAGTTCCTTTCTGTCCACAAAGAGCTTGGGAGCCTTCGTTTTCATGCTCGTAGCACAAATCATGCTTCACATCGCGAAAATGAGCATTTGATGAGCTGATTCCACAGGGTGCAGCCTGTTGAGGGTCAATATCATGGAAAACATCACGTGCAAACCTGTATGAGTACTGAAGCCTGCATTCGGATAGCGTTGGCTGTAATGCAGTCAAGCGACAAGATCCAGAGAGTGAAGAAGGAAGGGCCTCCAACACATTGACTTTCATGTTTCATATGACATATTGGGACTCAAACTTCAAACCTGTGTGTGTGTGTGTTAGGCCATAAACTGCCATTAAGCTTTCCTAGGCCCTCACTATGATCAACGCTAGACACACTTGCGTGGTGCCGAGCTTTGCAATGGGAAGGATACGTGTTCTTCTTGGCATGTCTTCGCCAACAACCAGCCAGCCAGCCAGCCAGCCAACCAAACAACCAACCGACCAAGCCAGCTAGCCAGCAAGCCAGCCAGCCAGCCAGCCAGCACCTGGCAAACTCTTCTCTCTCAGAATAACCACAGGCCCATTGGACTGCCTTCCCCGCAAGCGGCGGAACTCTCTCTGCCCCAGGCCACGGCCGTCGATGCGCGGAAGGCTGCACAGATCCGCCTGGAGCGCGCATCGCAACGCAGGCGACGCAGGGATCCCCAAAATACCCTCCCACCAGCCAACATGCAAGTGCAGAAAAGCCCTTTCCAGGAGGAAAGTAGTCTTTCTACAGGGGTCTGTGCACTTCCATGTTAGCTGGTGGGAGGGTACTGCAAAGCAGGTTGACAGAAATTCTGTTGAGCTCTCAGAAAGCAATTCAGGCAATGACTTAGGACTTGCCTGCGCTTGGCTTGTCGGCCAGGACAGCGCAATGCATAGTGAAGCGGCGTGAATTGACATTGCAGCAGCGAAGCCGGTGCATTTTCAGCGCGAGCACACTTCAAACACTCAAGTGCACGTGACTGCTAAGATCATGAACACTTGATGCAGTCTCTCTGCGACTTCCTTTCGACGCTTCTCGGCTCTCGCCAAGCCGTACGAGAATCTTAAAAGTGATAAGAATACATCCTCGGTGCCTTGAGCCAGTCATGAGGCAAGCAGCGAAGATCAACGGCTACATCAAGCTCAAGGTATGCGCCAACTTGATTCTAACACTCCGCTCACCCCTGCCTGCGGCCTTTGTTCAAGCAGTACAGACACACACTCCTCGTCAAGCCCCCACTGTGCTGCGAACCTCATGATGCAAATCTAAGTTGTCCAAAACCTGAACAACTCACGACAAGCACTGGCCAACGCAGCAAGTGAAACGTAAAGATGTTCATTAACTAGATTCTCATGCAGACTCGTGGCTGTTGGACATCCTCCTGCGCGACTGGTTGTGCCTCGAATGCCTCGAGTCTTAAATCCATTCCCCAGGAACCCCACGCGGGGCCTTGCTCTCAACTTAGTTTGATTTCGCCAAGGTGCTGCCCCTTTGCCGCCCTTGCCAGGCATGCCAGCCTTGCCGCCTGCTTGGGCTCGCTGGATTGAGCGCACGTAGCCCATCTCAGCAGACTTGCAACACCCATCCTTTCACTGAACCAAAGAGCTTGCTTTGAACTCAATCTCTCCAAGTTGCAAATAGTCCGGAAGGGTTGAGTGTGCCAGGCTTTGGTCGGAAGCCCTCCATGACTGTAGAGATCCTTACTGCCGCAAATGCGGCTCGAATAGCTTGACAATCTAGCTTCATCATCTTCCTCTCTGCCTGCCTACGTCAAGCAAAGGCCAAAACGAATCCTATGTCACAATATAAACCACTACCGCCACTGCCAACTGCCAGTCGAGGCACGTCGCCTCATCCAGCTGTAGCAATGTATTTACGCATTCCTGCAGCTTGTTTCACATCTGACCCATGTCACACCGATGCATTACACACAGCCACCAATGATGTCAGCAAGCACGGTGCTCAGTGGTGTAGATGTTGCTCTTCCCATCACAGTTCAGTCTACCACTAGGACATACGCGACCAACACGTTCTCTGCACATTGGCTGCGCTTGGCAGGTAGCATCAGGACAACAAAGTCAGCACCGTTTAGCCGGCAGCAAGACACAAGCCGGGCAAAAGCAACGAGAATCATCTCAGCCCGCAATGAGATCGCAACATTTTGGAGTACAACAAATGCACACATACATCGTGGCAAACGCGTACCAACCTGAAGGGACGCTTTTGAACATTGTCAGAGCTGCAAGCCCGCTAGGTCGCAATGCTGAGAAGTGTGATCCCGTGTGCCTCGTCCAAACCTTGCTCTTGGCACCAGCTTTTGCACAATTCTTCCATGACCTCCAGGCGTGGACTCAAGCAGAAAAGTGAGTAGCAGCAAAGCATTTAGAGGAAAAACAGGTGACATGACCTGCTCTGAGGCTGCCGCAGCTCCCGCCATTGTCAGCTCACGAGTGCATGGTTGTAATATGTTTGTTTCTGTAGTGGAGCTTGCGAGTGCATCTTCCTGTGTGTAGTCTCTGCAAGCTGTTCTCTACAGCATGTCCTGGCTTTGGCTGCTACTTGCAAAACATGGGAAATGCACCATGCGATTCGCACATCAAGATCTGAGGTGCCTGACAGCCATGATTCTCCGCGGATCAGCAGAAGCGCATGACGGCTCAGCTGGGCAGCTAAACACAGTGGCGTTCGCCGAGGGGTATCTTGGCAGCTGCAGGGCACCTTCGGCTTGCCAGTTCCAGGATGATGCTCAACATCCTGCTGCACTTGTAGCCGAACGTCCTGTCATCACTTGCACGTGCTGATCACTCGGGTATAAGAGACAATCTTTCGAGAACAGCGTGCGCAATAGATTCATGCCTAGACAAAGTCAAATGCGCATCGGGCAAGCTAAACGAGACGATGGCTTCGAAACACAAACGCAGGGAGGGCTTCATACTATGACCAGCGACGCAGCCTATTCAACTACCAAACCTTTTGAAGGTGTCTCACAAGTAGATGGAATGACTTCAATTCCAATATTCTACATTTCGAGAGTGCTAGACACTGGAAGGCATGATCTACGCTTTCACCAACACGGAAGTAGTTCCCCCCATTTGAGACGCTCCTTTGGCACACGTGGCCGTTGCACTTCCAGTTTTGGACAGAGTGGAATGGGTGTTTCCCCCCAAAAGTGATCCGAATCCCTACTTCCTGGCTAAGCAAGTCCAAGGTGATTTCTTGCTCAAACAATAAGTCTAAAAACTCGCTGAAGGCAGAACCAAGGATCCACTATCCTGTCCATGTAAGCAAATCGATTGGGTTCCAACCATCTAAATGTCGTCTCCTCCACTCCGACACCTCCAGGCAGCTCCCCTTCGCCAATGCACGGGCCACCTAAGCAAAAATGCTGACCCATATGTTATGTCATATATGAGGAACTTACCGCCCATTGGTAAGCTAAGACCCATTGGTGTGTTGTCTACCCAGAAGCTGCTAAGACCCATTCGTGTGTGAGCGATACTCTGTTTTCTGCAGATACAATGTACAGTTTTCCGCTAGGGCGGATGCAGAGTTTCGTTTGAAGGCGGCAAAGGGCACCAGAAAGCCAAGTGGGAGGCCTCAGGTTTGGCAACCCCTATGCAATCAACCAACTACGCCAACATACGCCAACAACATCCGCAAGATCAAACATGAATAACCTCCAGGTTCTAAATGGGCTTCGGGATGCCGCACTGTTTGGGGCTCACTTGGACCAAACCCCCGGGCCTTTACAAGGACTTCCGAATCGACGTGCAACGGGTGCCCAGCCCGTCACCTAGGTTTTAGGTGGAGATTTAGTGCCGCTACTTCGGGATAAGGAACCAAGGCCGAAAGCCGTCCAAATAAATCCAAACAAACCATGTCCTCTTGTACTCCAGCATCGCTTCTACAGACCGCAACGACAATTTCCTCGCTCGTTCCAAACCATTTGTCAAACGAAAGGCCGCGCCCCGCCCTCCTCTCCATCTCCAATGTGGTGTGTCAACACTAACAAGCTCGCCTGTTTAGTTACTCACGCAATCCCACAAACTTTTTCATCTTCCCTCCCTCCCCCGCCTCTGCCGGCTTACTGATTTCCAAATCCGCCGACCGTCTGCTGGAAAAGGGGCGGCGCGCGGGAAGAATGGCAACATGTCATCTTCATGCTGACCATTACCTCGTCAGTCATCATTATGAATTAGGGCGGCGACGTGTCGTCTTTATACTGATCATTGCATCGTCAGTCAGCGATACACTGATCGCCACATGGCGATGTTGCTTGCCGAGATGCTGGCCTTGCTGCTCGTTAACCTATTTGTTAAAAAGGACTCAGAAGTGACGCGATAGCCCTCTGCGGCGATGCTGAGTGTCACGATCAAGCCGGACCAACGGGCGTTGGGTGTTGCGAGAGAGCATCAGGGGTCGGCGGCACGGGGCCGCCGCCCTTAGATCCGGCTACGCCTCCTGGGGTAGCATGGCAAATTTGCCTTAGCTTTAGTAATGGGGCTGCGCCCCTGCGCCGCCGACCCTCATCACTTGGTCGTGCTGCGTTGCCTAGAGCCGGCACCTCTGCGTCACCAGCTCGGGCTTCCGGTTTGCTTGCCTGTGGAAACCCTTGCAAAACATCGCGTATACGCAGGGTTTGGGCCGCGTGGCTGACATCATCAGGGTCTGGGGTTGGGCCTGTTTGACGCTTCAGCTGGGCTTGGTCTGCATCAAGACTTCCGCCCGAAAAGCGTCCCAGCCCATGAAACACTGATTTTCCGAGGGTACCGACGGGATATAAGCAAGTCTCATTTTCGCGCTTTGGGGTCAAGCGCTGGCGGGAATGCCGGCGATGCTGGCTCCTTGCCCTATTACAAAACGCCGTACAAGCAGGCGTCGTAAGTCACCCCACGACGCGTTAAGTCACCCCAGCCATCCCCAGCCGCTTGGAACTACGCATATCCGTTTAAGTCACCCCATGCGTTTTAAGTCCTCCCATTTTTTTGCAAAACACAATGGGCACAGAACTGGAAGGGCGATGTTGCCAACCCCAAGAATTCACCGCACACTGCACGCACATGCTCAAAACTCACTGGTTTGGGTTCATGTTGAATGCTTTTCTCGGGCAAAACCCTATTGGGCACCGTTAAAAACCGTTAAAAACGTGAAAAAATGCTGTGCTCCGCGTTGGGCTGATGTTCTGTTTGCTTTGCTTCTGCTGTGGCTGGCTCGCGCGCTGCACGGTCCTTGTTTCTTCCACTTGGTTTTTGGGCCTTGTTGCGCGCGCCCCCGGCCACAGAACGCTGCTATTTGCAGCATGTTGTCCCGCGTGCGCTTCCGGGCTGGCTTGCGAGCTGTTCTTTTTCGGCTGGTCGTTCTGGGGCGCGCGAGCGCGCGCGACCCCATGTGATTTGACTCGGTTGGGGTGCTGGGACCCCCTCGCGTCGTCTGCACGTCTACGGGCGTTGGCGCATCATCACCGCCCGTGCGACCACTGGAGCTCAAGTTGGGGGAAGGCTCAACACACTGCAAATATACAGCAACCCGGCTACATCAGCCATCGCCGACATCCTTGGAAGCCCCTGAATTCCGCGCAACACCTGCGTCACCTGCATCGCCCGCGTTCGGGCCCAGCCTGCCCGAGCCAGTCCGGATGGCACGCGAGCGCGCATCCATGCACCCGTCGCGCGCTCCACCAATACCATCCACCCATCTCCACCCATCCACCCATCCGCCCACGCAACCACCCACACCCACACCCACACTCCTCCCATCCCATCCAATCCCATCCCATCCCATCCCATCCATCCTTCCAGCCATCCCGCGCGAGGCCGCCGCGCGGAGCGATTCAAGTAGGAGGCACCCTCCCGCCTCAAGCTGCGCCGCCACGAAGGCTGTGCTGAGAAGGTTCTCCTAGCACCGGATGCACGCTACTTCAACACCTGGGTATGGGTCAAAATTAAACCACCAGGATATGGACCGCAGGTTTTAGTCCATGTTTCCATTTACCAGGGTTTCATTTTGGGTACATTTTTTGACGCACAGCCACTGGCTTTTGCCTTTTGGGTAATCTATGTATTCTACCCACATGGAGTTGCCCATAACAAACATGGAAGCGCTGGCTCCTTCGTCCATGGAACGTGCTGCAGTGGATCCAGCACCTTGCGCTGGGGAATGTGAAGTTACCCAGATTGGATTGCACTCCCAAGACTTCGAAAGATACACTGATACAGGCTGTGCTGCAAGTCTTCCCAATTCCCACAAGTCACCATCCTTTGCTTCATCTGCGGAAGAGGGAAACATATTTTTCGGACGGTTGAGGGGCAAGGACACCACCTGGTCCCACTGCGGCCGTTCGCCTGGCTGGCGAGGCGCTGCAGCCGGGGCTTGGCCAGGCGCGCCAGCTGCGCTGGGCCTCTGCGCTGAGGCTCCGAAGATCCAAAGCTTCGCGGGAGCTGAAAAAAAAAGCATGTGGCTGTGGGTCAAACATAGGGCAACCCCAAAACGGAACCCTGGTCAACAGAACCAAGGACCAAAACCTGCGGTCCATATCCTGGTCGTTTCATTTTGACCCATACCCATGTGGCAGCGGGGTGAAGGAAACTCAAAGCATGGCCCTAACTCTTCATATCGCAACGTGCGAAGGGGGCAGTGTGCCAAGGGCGCCAAGGGTGCACCTTGTACGCCAACGTCAATAAGTCCAGATGGTGTATTGCCGGTGCTACACTGAACCTCGTATCTTCATGTACCGAACCAGCTGGTCTTTGAATGCTCAAAACCGGTGCCCGCACAATGGGACGACATGAAGGCGTCACCTCCAACTTTGATGGCCTTGGACCTCCACGGCATCCTTGCTGGTGTCAAGGCCCTGCAGGACCGCATCGGTGGCAAGGACCTGTGATGCTTTTCACCACAATGGGAACACACATCCTCTCAGAGCCAGACTCCTGCCAGCTCGCTGGCATACTTGGCGCCACCCAAAGCCTGGTTTGGTCGGGACCGGAGAACCTCTCTTCACTCTACGTGCTCCGTCCGGCCCTTGCGCAAGCCTCGACGATAAGGGCATTGACTTCCTCATTGCCCCCACGCACCTTTGGCAAAGTGGCCCTCACTCTGAGCTGCCAAGCAGCACCCAGACGTACCACGTGACGCACGCACCACGTTGTGCGTGCGTACCACGCACGGACCACCCACCCACCCGTCCGCACACACATGGCCAGAGCCAATGCAACAATCTTTATTCAGAACTGTTACAACCGTCGGCGGACCCAACCTGAACCTTCATCAAGTCAGAGAAGGCAGTGCAGGAGAAATGCCCCAAGCTTCTCAAAGTCCTCGCCACACATGAAACGCGGCAAGAAAACTGCTTCCCAGGGCACGAATGAATGACGATTCAAGGGGCAACCGCCTATGCCTCTCACGCAGGTGCGAGCAGAACCCGGCGACATCGAGAAGACGGAGCCCTCATTCTCATGTGGCTTCACAATTCAAGCTACAGTATGAGGGAGGCCAAGCCAACGCGCTCAACTTTGCGCCGTACTGAAAAGCCTCACAAGTGGTAACCATTTGAGACCATGGAGTATACAAAGCCTATGTAAGGTGCCAGGATGAAACATGAAGAAGGGCCAGCATGCTTAGAACGGAAGCTACGAGGCTCAGTGTATTGAGCGGGGGCACGGCCAGGATCAATCTTTTCCAAACGGGCCCAACGTATCTAGCTGTCCTGGAGTCCGATGAGGCTTCGCATTGCACATAGAACACAGGCGGCAAGTCGAACACCCCTCAGCAAACAAGCACGGTTGATGATAGTCTGATGTCATACCTTTGGCGAATGAGCATTGTTCCGGTCATGCAGCAAGATTTCAAATAGAATTCTGCACACTTCCTGCTATGTGTGAGTGCACGACGGGCACCAGCATAGGCCAAGCGTGCATGAAGGAATCCCTGCAGCACAACCCCGGTCACCCGTACCCGTACATTACGTAACGGCATCTTGTAAACCGGTGATCGAGTCTGGTGCCATCCCGCCTCGCAGTCAGTGCTTTCAGCAGCAAAGCCAGGTGTACCCGCCTTGGTGAAAGACATCGCCGTGCACTTTTACGTACTAGAGTCCAAATGTGCAAGCTTGCCGGTATTTTGTTGGTACATGAAACGCACTTGCGCAGCTGCAACTTCTCAGTACGGCGGCGCAAGTGACAGGCATTGTTGCATTAAGCCCGGGCACATTCACTAGCTGCACAACCCACGGCAATTCCAAGCGGGTACTGACCATGTCACTCTTGCCCGTGCCCTTGCTCGGCACCCAGAAAGGGCTCCCCCCTGCGGCGGCATTTTCCGATCTTTCGCGAAACTTTCGCAAAAAACCGCCCAGAGCGGAGTTGCTGAACAAGATCACACTTGGAGCCATAAGAGTTACGCAAAACTTTCGCGATAAAAATCAAGTTACTTTCGCGACTCCATCGCGAATCTTTCGCGGAGGTATCTCATGCAACACCGATGGTCACAGAATACTAAACTGCTTACAAGGTCCTTTAGAACGACTCTCATATACACATACATGTACACATCATGTACACATGTTTATAGTTGTATGAAAGGTGGGCCGAGCGGGGTGACCTAATATAATGTATGGCGTCGCCTATATGCATATATATATATATATATTGTATCATTTCTTACCTTTGACATGACGGTTCCACCTAAGCCGGGATTCTGAGTGGGCCGAATCGGTGGCTCCGGCGGGTTTGGGGCTTCAATTGTGAAGGTGGGATTTTGTGGCAGGCTGAGTTAAGACCGGTGCAGGGCAGGTTTCAGTTTTGAGTATCGGGTTGTCCTTTGCTTCTGCAACCGTTTCTTCGGCAAGCTCTGGTCGGGCAATTCTCCATAGGCTGCGAGGTTAGGAGTCCTGCTGTCTGTTCTTTGCACTCCAAACGGCTGGTGTCGCCCTTTGCAGTGTCGTGCAAGGACCGCAACCACCGGTTTGCGGTTGACTGAAGACAGCTGCCTTGCCCTTTCTTTCACATTGCAGGCCTTGCAAGAGACACCTTCTCCGCCTGCCTTCCGACTTCCGTCCAGGCACCCCACTCTGGGCATCTGTGATGCGAAAACAATCTCTGCCTCTCCCAAAGCCAGCAGCCTGCGCCGCAGTCACTCTGCCATGCAGCTCAAAGCCCGGGTGCACTTCACACATTCAAACCATGTGGCTCAACACCTGTGCTGCAACCGCGCCTCCAGCCCTCGAAGTATGCTGAAAGCCTGCACCAAACTATGAAACTGGTGTGTACTCACTGGTGATCACGGCAATCGAAAAACGTGCAGATACTATCCACCAAATTCTTCTCTTGTCCGTTTAAAGCTTGCAACCGCAGAGATGGTTGGTAGGTGAGGCACATTCTCTACAAGCACCAGCGGGGGGAGAAAAAAAAACAACGTCACAGTGCAGGCATGGCCCGGGCAGAGTTGGGTCCTTTAGTATACCAGTTGGATTTCCCTTTGCATGGTACATGCAACCCGCCATCTCCGCGGCACCACGGCAAAGCGGTCATTGGAGAAGAATTGCCCCTGAACCTGCACCACCAACCATGTCAGGGCCCTGCAAGAACAGCAAGAGCAACTCCCTCTGGCCAGGTGCAGCTAAAGGCACCGCAGGAAGCCAAATTGCGTCCGAATCAATGTCCTAAGCGCCCGAGTTTGCGTGTCACGGCCAGCTCTACGAAACAGAACTATGTTTTTGTTCGTCAAGCCTTTTATCAACCCTCTCCCGTGCCACCAAGCCTTAGCTAACAACCTATGTCCCAATCAAGAGTGTTGCACCAGCAAACACATGGCGAAGCAGACGCATCTGAGCATCAGACATCCAATGTGGGCAGCCCTGGAAAGGGCAGAAGCCACTGCAAATCCCAGCGCGCGTAGAGTACATGAGAGTACCTGCAGCGTCCAGCGACTCTTTCTCTAGCATAGCATAGGAAACTTCTGCAGCTCATACCCTAGCCTGCCCCAACGCATCAGAATTCTGCATTGGCTGGCGCATGGCATAGATGCAAAAGACCGTCAAGGTCAAAGATAGCTATCGAGTCCGCTTGTGTATGTTTGTCTCAAGTAGCGATCTTACTTCAGTTGCAGCCTCAGGTAGAACTTTTGTAGCCCTTGCTTAGCACCCTCCATCCCAGCTTCCAGCGTGCGACTCAGCCCAGCCATCCAGCCCAGCTTCTCCAGCCTCCCCACCCCCAAATCAAATCAGCCCAGCTCAACTTCCCAATCTCAAACAGGACCAGTGACAAGGAAATCAGACTGTGCGCCCCTCATCCCTGAAAGCTGATTGCAAACTATTTTTCGTTTCGATGGGTGAGTATGCTGTACTAGCTAGCGGGTTGCCCGTGTCGCATGTCAACGGAGCGCAAGCCAAACAGCGACCCCGTCACGTGCTGTCGCAAACGGGCACGTTGAAGCAATTGCTAGGCGCACGTGTAGCCAAGTGAGTTCTGTTCGTGCCACTTCACAGCATCTGCACACCACCTTAGCAGCTAGCTGGAACAGCTTGGATTGCTGCTGGCACAGTCCCATGTACGTAGGGAGCATCAAACATGATATCATTCTGGCATTGACGAATCTTCTTTGCGTCCGGTCCCATTTCACAATTGGCCAAGTCTTTTCGGGATAAGTGGCAGTAGCCAAATGAGGTCACCGCGTTGGTGATAAGTACAAACATGGCTCTGCAAGGCTCCCGCTGCAGTGCGCGGAGTTGAGCCAGACCAGCACCCGGCCGGACCTGATGACCTGCGGCACAGGCATAGAAGTGTGGTAGTTGTATCACTCTTAAGTCAGGAGTCTCACGAGTAATGAGCATGAGCCAAGAGTATATGAGTATATTGATGTTGCTCTCATCTCTCCAGCTCAGCTTTGTCCATGGGAAGATTCCGCTGCAGTGTCGCCCATTGCGCCCACCCCCCGCAGCGCTCCTGCGGTGCCGTCCGAAAAGCGCACCCCAGAGCTGCTCAAGGAGAACCGCTCCGAGCTCGGCCTGAGGTAGCCGTACGCACCTGAGACTCCTCAGGAAATTGAGGACTGGGCGGGCTGGGCACATGTGCGCTGCCTCCAGTCACATCGTCATGGCCCACATCAGACCTGAGCATGGGAGAACGCAGGCGATGCTTGGCTTCGGCTTGGCTGGGCTGCTGGCACTTGAGCTAGACCGCCCAGCCATGCCCCCGGGCGGGCAGCTGACCGGCGCCAGGCCGCGTTGGGCTGCTGGCAAGTCAAGGTACATCCGAGACGAAATCATTTGGAAAAACTTCATGAGTGCTCAGGAGCTGAGGGTTCACAGTTTTGACACATTCCAGCAAACAACTCCGGTGACTTCCAAGAAACCAAGTGCTGACCCCTGCCTGGCTGAGCAACTCCAGCGGCCGGTCTCCCCAAGCAACCTGGCAGCTGCCATTGCCGCTCCGCTCAGTCAGAGGTGTGGGCCTTGCCCGCCACAGAGCTGCGCAAAATCGGCTCCAACTCCTTCCACTCTGAAGCGGTGATCCTGGAAGCTCTTGGAGCTCAGTCCAAACTAGACCACGTGCACATAATACATATATATATATATGTAAATATGCTGCCCGCCCCCCCTCCAGCGTCTGTTGACGCGTGGCCGCCATGTGGTCCAAACTTGCTTGTCGTATGCGATCTGTTGCGCATCATTAGTGGCCCTTGGCCAACCCTGTCGGCGCTGTAGCTCGTCTGACGGGATTTGTACTGGTGGCGGCGCGAGTGGGCACCGCCACATGGTGTCCCCCCCCAGATCCGCGCCTGAGGTGGTTTCTGAGAAGATCAACAAGAAGAACCAGCGTGTTTTTGTTCAATTGATTCTACTTGTTTTCTAATGAAAATCCTTCTTGGCAAGAAATTCCTGCTAAATATCTGATTCAAAATGAACATCTTAATGTGTATCCTACCCAAACTTAAAGCCTGCAATTCAACACTTGTAAGCCTATAGAACTGAAACTGCATTTTCCTTGGGTTTCTGGGGGTTGCTCAAAATTTGAAGAAGCGAAGAGCTTGTCTTTCCCTTTAGACTGTTTTGTAAAATTATCTTTGGAATCCTATTGGAGAGAACATCCAGTTGAGGGTTGGTTTGGGCGGGTTTAGAAGGTTGGTCTAGTTGGGGTTCGGGTGTGGTGCAGAGTTGGTTTGGGTGGGTTGAGGCTTATTTAGACTTATTTCGGCTGAATGAGGCTGGTTTGGGTTGGTTAAGAAGCTTGGGTCACGGCGGTTGGTTTCGTGATTCAGGGGTGGCTTCGGGTTTAGCAGGTAGTTGGCTTGTCCTGCGTCCTGGGTCCTGGGTGCCTGGGTGGGGACAACTTTTGCAAGCGAAAGTCTGTCCAAGGCTCGGGCAATGATTGCCCATCGCCTGCAAAGCGTCCAACTGATTCATGAGTGGCCTAGCAACGTCATTCAACTCTTCCCGTGCCCGATCCTATCATCTTGCTTGATGGAAGTTGGCTCGACGAGTCGCGGCACTTCGCCGTATTTGGGTGTGGCTCAAAATTAAACAGGAGGGGCAAACCGCAGGTTTTGGTCAATGTTTCCACTTTCCAGGGCAACCCATTTTGATACCGGTTTTTTGAGCCACAGCCACTTGGTCTCTCGCGTGTGAGGCGTCAAATTGTTCCGGCGGGCCTTTCCACTGGGCGCAGCCTCCTGGAGTGCTGAGCGCAGCGCGCCTGGATCGCGATGTCGCTGCTCAATTGGACCAAGGCAAAACAAACGTTTTGGAGGAAACCAAAACAAGAAACTCAAACCAAAACTTGGTTTTGGAGGAAGATGTGCTGTTTGGTTTTGCTTTTGGAGGAAACTGGTGCAATAAGCCTCAAACCTCCGTTTCACCCGGTTTTGCGACAAAGGCTGCTGTTGGGCTTCAAGCAGCCGTTGGGCGCACACACAAGCAATTGTCACGAGCTTGCCGGACTCCCTGTGCACCAAGATCCAGCTAGATATGTCCATTGTGTGATAAGCAAAGGGGATGACTTGACAGCAAATCAACTTATGTAGATACTGCACCATCAAACAAATGTGTAGATGACTAAGCCACGTAAACGCGCAAACGTCTGGATGACTGAACACTCAAACACCCCAAAATAGATGACCAACCCAAAATGGCTCGGACTTCTGCCATCTGCTTTCCCCTCCCTCGCCTTGCGGGTCCCCCGGCTCCACCTCCAGCAGCTTTGGATGGCCTCAACCAACAAACACGTCGTGACGAAAGAGCCTTGAGGACCCCGAGGGAGACCCTGGGGGTTTCAGTCACCTGAAAGGCAGAGCGGACACGCGACACGCACAGACGCAGGCTGGGCAGCATAGTTTCATGTTGTGACATCTTAGTTGGAGCCATGGATTCTTGACGCTCATGGCTTCTGTGTTTCATGCTCACGCATGCTTGTAAAGACCCTGGACTTGGATGCGAACCAATGTTTGAACGGTCAGCGTGAAACCAGCTGCGTTCTGCCTGACGGATGGGTTTAGTTTTCCTTTGCATCCACCGCCTCCTGGGTCTGATGTTATGCTGCCTGGCTTCTTTCAACTCTGCTGCTGTCCAGTAATTTTGGCCTGCCTTTGCTTTGAATGTTGTAGTTGTTCGTTAAGTCTTTGAAACTATCTCAACCCGGCTTCATCACTGGATTCGCAGTCACTATGAGTGAATCAATGGACACTTGCGGAAGGCATGAGCGTCTAGCAGGTAGGTCATGTATGAGTCTGAGATCAGACTTGATCAGACGTAGGAGAAGAATATGATGCTCAAATTCTCTTGGTTCATCACGCTACCGGGCGTCCGGAACTTGCACTTTCCGGACGTCATCGATCACTCGGCCCGGGACAAAAAAGGAGCACTTTGGAGCTTTCAAATGGCAGCCGCTCGCTCCCAGCTCTGGTCTGAAGGTTTGGAAGGGGTCATATACCATCAAATCTTATCCAGAAGTTGACTGTCTCCTCCCATCACTCTTCCTCTCTCTCTCTCTCTCTCTTCTCAGTCTCGCCCCTCCTTCCCAATTTCCCTCTTTCTTTCCCTCCATGCCTTGTCTTGTCTTGTCTTTCTTTCTTTTCTTTCCTCCCTTCCTCTTCATTTCCTTTTACGTTCTTCCATTTGCTTATTTATTTCCGTCCTTCCTTCCTATCATCTTTTCTTCGATTTGCTTTTCTGTTGTTTCCGGATCGCTTTATTCTACTTTAGTTTAGCTTTGCTTCTTCTTGATTTCATTCCTGATTATTTCCTTTCTTTCTCACGCTGGAATAAGGGTCTGGAGGAGGTCTGGAAGGGTCTGGAGCCAACTCCTGAAGAAAGTCCACCCCTGACCGGGAGCCCAGCAGCTAGGCCTCTCCGGTCGTCTGCTGGCCGTGGCAAAGCTGTACACGTCCAAAGGCCTGCGACACGCAACCGAAGGAAGTCTTCCTGTTCGCGGCTTGGGCCGTGGAGTCATGCACGATGCCGAGGCTTGGGCGCGCCAATCTTCTCCAAGAGGTTCAGCCTCCAGGCTGAGGCTGGCAGGGACGAAGACAATCAATGCTCCGTTTGGAAAGAAATGTGGGTTATGGACAGTTATGGAGAAAGCTTCCCCGCCTTAGCATGTGCGCCGTCGAATCAAAGAAGCGGGGGACGCCCAAAAGGCACAGCCTTGGCGCGATCCCATGCAACATGTTGCGTCAACGGAGAGGGGGGTGTGCCGCACTTGCAAGAGACACATTTGCGAACGTGTGCAAATTGTATGCGTTTTGCCAGCGAATTGGTGGAACACCTGCTTTGGGCTTCATCGACTTCCCCATTGCGGGCCCGGGGGGGGTGGGGGTTCTAGCGGGGGGCTGTTGCGCAACATCGGCCGGTATCGCACTACAGTGTTTGCGGCCAACACCACGGCCCTTACACTGCCGTCGTGCAAGTTTGCGGCACCTGCAAAACATAGCTGTTCACGTGCGCAAAACACCTAGACCTGTGTTTCACCAGTTGCGCGGCAAGCTTGCCCCGCCTTGCCTCGGCATCTACGCTGCAGGATGAGGGGCGTGGGTTGTCAGCGCCAGGTCTTGAAACGCCTTCAAGTTCCCAGGCCCAAAGTTCTCCGCACCCCAGGCACCCCGGCGCCCCACGCCGCGTAGCACTCGACACAGAAGGGACCGAAGCAGCTCGCCATTCCACGGAGCAGGGACCTGCGGGATTTATGTCTGAGATTCACCAGCCACACGTTTGTTTGCGTGTCAAAATTGGGACCCAACAGAACTAGCAGTCCTGTTGGATTCTCATAGGCTTCACAAGGGCACCCTCAAAAAACGCTCAGACAGACACTTTCTGATCAGGAACTCTTGGCAACAGGCACATCTGCCATATTTTGTGCTGGTGGGGCACAGGTTTGGCACCATGAAATGCCATCCATGTTTGCCCCGCAATGTCAGTCTCCCATTGAAAACAATTGCAGCCTCGTGGTGAGGCAGTCCTTCAAAGCCTAGCTGAAAATTGGCTTACCTTTGAAAGACTTCATTGCCGCATTATCAGACAGCACTGTCAATATGCACGAGGCTGTACAATGCATTGCACCATCACAGGGCTTCCCATTGGCGTCTTGTTGTCCAACTACGCAATCACAGACACAAAGGTCATGCTCAACCATGGATACAACCCCGGGGTGCAAAAAACCACAGGTGGGCAAGAGCTAAGCACAATCTCGTGCGCTATTTTCCTAGACATTGCTCGCATCTTGACAATCGTGAGAAAAACAACAAGAATCAAACGAGAAGCTTTTCAGCCTAAAGAAAAAGTGTCTGTTTGTCAAGATGCCAGGTGCATTGCCTGCTGTTCTTTTCTGCGTGTCTCCATTGACTCCGCATATTCCGACAGCAAGCCTGTAAAACGCGTGCACCATGAACGCACATCGGACCTCCCTAAGCGCTTGATGCCTCAGAACCTCAGCCCTTGTGCGTCATGTTCCAGTGCGCATCCGCGAAGCTGCCTGCGGGTTGCTTCGCAGCTGATTTGGCTCGATGCTCCAACCTTCTCACCTTCGAAGGCTGGACTGCAACATTGAACCATGGCACCGGGATGTTCTCCTTATACTCATAACTGTTTTAAATAATACGCCAATTACCAGGCGCAGCACAAGTAAAGTCCAAAACCATCCTGTTCAAAACCTTGAGGATTCAACACCACGCGAATCGCACGCCTGTCTCCATGGATGCATAGAAGCTGAGCTCACCAGACAGCGCAACACCTCGCGAAAGCCCAAGCCCGGCCATATTCCGTTCACAAAAGAGGTCTTTGCCAAATTCGCGTGAGGGTGCCATGGAACATAATATTGTGCACATGTTCCAGGTTTCTCGAAGGTCTCTTTCGGGAAAACGGACTTGCCTAGAATATGCTTTAGTTTTGACGGCTCTAGACCCTGACTCGCGCATGCATGCCAACTTGGGATGCTCGGGGTTCTGGGCGGAATCGAGCCTGCGCAGATCTCTGCAAGCTCGTTGGCGCTTGTCACATTCATCATTGATCGGGCTGCCTGATCGGTCGCGTTCTCACATCCCCTTTGACGTCACCCAAAAGGTATTGAAAGCTTGCCTTCAGGCTACCTTCCTCATCAAGAGCATCCAAGCTTAAAACCCTCTAGATATTTGCGGCACTCACGAGCCTGTCGTGAAATGCATTGTTCCTATGGATATCTTCATCCATCTGAAAAGCCCAGGCCCAAATTCAAGCAGGGACTAGGTGTATGGACGATCGGCAGCTCTCCGACTTGGACCTGTCACAACATGTCCGGCCCCCAAATTCCGTGACCGAAAACCCGCTGGAAACCCTCCTCTTACTCTAGGCGTGCCAAGTGGAGAGGTTTTGCTGGTCTTCATCTGTCCCATGGCCTTGAAAGCAGGCAACTGGGTGCCACCACCGACGCTAGCGACCTGAGCACCCACGAGTCACTGCAACAAAAAAGAGCTTTTGAGCTGAATTTCGGCAAGGAACTTGGCCAGCCAGATGTTGCCAACTGCCAAAATGTTCAAAAGCTTCCCTCTGATTTCTTGTGATCAAAGGCGACCGGAGCGAGGAAGGTCATTTGAATCGAAGAAACTTGGAAAGGAGCGGAGAAGGGGAAGCGGCCTGGAACATGTAAAGGCTCTCTGTGTGTGAAATCTCGTCAGTCGTCTTCCTGTCGTCTTCCCATACTCGTCCGGCAGTCCGGCTGTAATCTTCCTGTAGTCGACTCTAAACATCAACCTTTGGCATGCTGCTAGTACTGCCATGAAAGCACTTGACACACTCCAAACGCGAAGTGGCTTCGCGCCCAAGAGGCTTCGCCTGTGTCAATGTTACCGGGCTACGCGACTTGGCTTCGCGGGGCTTCGCAGCAAATGCATCACACAAGTGCTTCGCGGACCTTTCGGGAGTTCCCCCACGAAGCTAGAACCCATCATCTGAGAAAAATCGCTGCTCAATTGAGGGCCTGGCAATGATGGAGTTCAGTGTGATGCTTGCATACAGGTCTTGGTCGAAGAGGGTTGTCGAGCCTTGCATGACTGCATGATGGCAAGGTGCCTTTTCTCTCTGGATACTCAATCCCATTCGCTCAGATTCAGAGAGCTTTTTTCAAACAGTTCGTCGCGATTTTGGCCCAGTCACCGCCGGCAGGGTCCACCAAGTCAAAGTGGGTCACGGCGGCTTGCGACTCCGCCTAAGCATCTGATAACTGAAAACACCAGTCGATGGCTGGTGTCTCAATGAGATCCGAGCTAAGCATCCGGGCAGTGCAGGCAGGGTCATTGCCCGTGGCAATGTAGAAGGCTGCGAGGCCGTTCGCAACATGTGCAGTGCCTCAAAGTTGCAAGGGCACCGGGTCAAGGCCGAAGACTTCCGGGTGTCCAGCAGAAACAACACATTTAGTTTCAAGATTGCGGTTTTGCAGCTGCTTGGAGACATCTGCGCATACCTTTTGACCAAGCTGCAGCTGATTCCGCCGATGAACTCGTTGGTGCGATTGTGCATCTTCTGAAAACGCTGCAGCCTGCGGAGCGGGAGCGCACTAGAAACTAGCCCAAAGAAGAAGAAAGAAAGAAAGAACTAATAAAAGAACAAACGAAGAGAAAGAACAAAAGAACTAAAGAAACAAAGAAAGGAGCAAAAACAAGAAAGACACAAAGCGAGACAGGAAGGGTTGAAGGAAGGAAGGAAGGAAGGAAGGCAGGCAGGAAGCAAGGAAGGAAGGAAGGAAGGAAGGAAGATGAAGGAAGGAAGGAAGGAAGGAAGGAAGGAGGCAGGCAGGCAGGCAGGCAGGCAGGAAGGAAGGAAGGAAGGAAGGAAGGAAGGAAGGAAGGAAGGAGGCAGGCAGGCAGGCAGGCAGGCAGGCAGGCAGGAAGGAAGGAAGGAAGGAAGGAAGGAAGAGGAAGGAAGAGGAAGGAAGAGGAAGGAAGAGGAAGGAAGAGGAAGGAAGAGGAAGGAAGGAAGAGGAAGGAAGGAAGAGGAAGGAAGGAAGAGGAAGGAAGGAAGAGGAAGGAAGGAAGAGGAAGGGAGGAAGAGGAAGGGAGGAAGGAAGGGAGGAAGGAAGGGAGGGGAGGGGAGGGGAGGGGAGGGGAAGGGAAGGGAAGGGAAGGGAGGAAGGGAAAAGGAAGCGAAGGGAAGGGAAAGGAAGGAAGGAGTGAAGGACGAAAGAAGGAAGGGAGGGAGGCAAGGAGGGAGGGAGGGAGGAGAAACAGGAGATGAAGATCAAACAGGAGACAGAAACAGAGAGAAAGCACCCGAAGTAGCTGCCCCAAACGTTTGTAAGCCCGTGTGGTACTTGGAGCACAAAGCTCCAACTCAACTTAAACCTGCATGGAACGCAGCATGAGTTCGATTATTTTGTGGTCAACACCACCACAAGGGGTCAATCGCCACGGCAACTCCCATCCATGTCTGAGCAAACTGGAGAAAAACGAAAACAAGCATGAAACCATACATGTCCAATGGAGCGCACCATGAGAAGCCTCCCGCAAAGCGATGCTTGCACACGTACTTTTCACCATGTGTGGATATCCTAGCAAGGATTTTCTCTCATTCCACCGTCTCACCTGGCATCATCAGCCATTTACTTTCACAATCTCATTTACAAGCTGGTGATGGGTGAGTGGTAGGAATCACTCTCAGCGGGTGGAAGTAAACCTCCCACTCAATTACAAATTTATGACGCATGCGTAACACAACCGCTGCGCCTTGTGAGCATGCACTGCCTTTCTGTCAACCTCAAACCCTATCTGGCAAAGCCTGAAAGAGAGTCCACAAAGCATGCCAAAAGCCAGCGACAATCGTGAAAAAGCATGTGGAGCTGGCCTGTATGGCGTGGTGCGCAGTACTGATTGGCACACTTCCTGCCGTCCAAGAATTACATGCTCAGTGCTCCAGGTCAGTCAAGCTCAGTCCTTCGGGATGATGCAATCTGCAACTAGCGAGTGGCCCTTGCCCAGCAGCGTGTGCATGACTGAAACACGCCTCACGGTTCATGACGCCGGGCAATCAAGACATGCACTTCCTCAAGGCGCGCCGCCTAGACCCCAAAAACACGGAATCCAGCTCCTCAAATTTAAAATTGGCAGAGTGCCACTGCCACCAAGCCGCTTTCCTGCGTTGAAGCCACCTCAGCCACAGCAAATAATGACTTGTGACTTGAAAACATGCGGCGTGCAAGAAAATACGCCAGCATAGATGCCAGCATAGACCCCAGATAGCGTGGGAGATTACAACAGCACCCTGACTGCTTTGAGCACGCCAAAGCACTTCTGCCAACCTACATGAGCACATAAGAATCATCAAAACAGCACCCTGGCTGCATCGCCAAACAAGCACTGCCAGCAACCACCGCACCACATCTGCTTGAGCACACCAAACAGCAACTTGACCAGCACCCGCAACAGCCTCACAGCAGAAATTCAGGCAGCCATTGACGCCGCTTGGCGTTTTAGCAACGCGGGGACGATCCTTGAAGGTGGTCGAAACTGCACGCAGGTTCCAGTGAACGCAACCACCCCACACCCCCCCGCCCCACTCCGCGCGCTGTTTGCGGCGGTGCCAACGGGAGTTCAACCACCCCAACCTTCCCTCCGCCCCAACCGGTATGCATGCAAAGCTCAAAGCACCCACCCCGCTTCCCACCCCATCCCATGGCACTGTTTGCGGCCGTCAGCGCTTCACAATGGCGGCGTGAACAAAAAACACCGCCAACAGCACCCTGACTGCATCACAAACAGGCAGCGCCAGCTAACACCATAGCGCTTTCAGCGCCAACCAGGCCCGAACTCGCAAAACAGCCTGCCCGAAGTCAGAACCCCTTGTGTCACTTTCAGCTACCTAAAAAGCACCCCTGACCAGCACCCTGACCAGCGCCCTGACTGCAGCACCGAACAAGCACCACCTCACCGTTAGCAGCCCGACCTTGACCAGCGCCCTGACCAGGCAAGCACACTGACCATACCAGGCCCGGACCAGCACTTTGACTGCATTGGCTGTAGCGCCCAAAAGCACTGCCAGCACAAACAAACCTGAGTCACCACCAGCGCCCTGACCAGCCACACCGCATTGCGACAAGCACCCTGACCAGCACCCTGCTCACCAACCCCGACTGCAGCGCCAAACAAGCACCGCTATTCACCACCAGCACGCTGACGAGAACCCGCACACCCCTACCTGGCCCGATTTCGATGGCTACCCGGGGAAATGA
>CAUJNA010003687.1:145000-150000 GCA_963377175.1 Effrenium voratum | reverse complement strand
GGTTTGGCACATGCCGCCCCAACTCCAGCTACACACGTCTTTTTGAGAGGCCACAATGTGTCTAATCTTCTCGACCTTAAGGGTCTCAGCGCGCCTTGCCTCAGCCGAGTGTGTTCTTCCGTCAGGTGGCCAATGTTCTTGTGCAAGGTGTCTTTCACCGCGGCCTGGCACGTGTTTCGGATGCGAAAATACAATCAATGGCATGTCATGGAAGGACAAGGAGGAAAAGCTCGTTGATTTCTGGACCGTCCTGCGTGTCCGCTTGATGTGCCCAGCGGTAGAAATCGTTAGCATCAGCAATGTTGTCGAAAATGAAGACCTGCAATGCTCTGGGCTACGTGCTGGCCCCAAAATCACAGGCGCATTGACCAGAAGACAGCTGGTGCAGCCAGCATGAATTCCTGCCAAGCCACTGGCGCGCGCACCATGCATCTGGTCTTTATTCGCGTAGTCACTCCTCCTCCCGCTGTGATGGCCTGACACCCCAAGTGTATTTAATCGACAATAACACGTGATTCCGCGAAAAACAAGTCAGGGAACCCACAGAAACTAGTATAGGCAGTCCCTGTACAGGTTGCATGTTCATACTATCTCTTCAAAAAACAATCAACACTTGCACCGTGACAGGAACTCTTCCATGGATCAATTGCACCTGGCGGGCAACATTGTCAGGGCATTGGCATTCCCATAAGATCTGTGTTGCCATGTCATCCCTTGAGTAACCAACATCCTCAGCAAAGCATCGCACAGAGGCAGACGTGTCGACCACCAGCTTCAACAAAATGGCCTTGGCTCCGCGGCTGTAGGATGCCAAGAGGGCACCCTCGTGCGTGGCCATGGGCACGACATACTCGCGGTTGGCATACTCACCATTCACCTGCCATGGCACTTGCTTGACAGATGAAGTGAACAGCATCATGTTGCACCTGTCATATGCAAGGTGCGCATTAGGTACCAGTCTAAATATGTGTAACCATAGTAAGCCAGAGTTATTTCATGATCATGAACGCATTCCTGTGAACGATGGTGCAATGCATGGCGTGGAGCAAATACGGCATATTGTTCAAACTGCAACTGAATGAATGCTCCTACTCCTTGTACCAGTATCGTTAATAGACGCTTTCATCCTGCGAGCAACTGAACGAGCATGCGCGGCTTAGACACCCTTGCAATGCTCAAAAGATAGAAATGACAGCAGTAAAACAATGATACAACAAACACACTAATTAAAACCGTGCAGTTTTCGTGCATGTTCATCCGACATGTCA
This sequence comes from Effrenium voratum, assembly GCA_963377175.1. Taxonomy (NCBI): domain Eukaryota; class Dinophyceae; order Suessiales; family Symbiodiniaceae; genus Effrenium; species Effrenium voratum. Next base: position 148,732 of record CAUJNA010003687.1, on the reverse strand, counting down.
GCATCCTATCCCCCATGTCCTGTCAATCCAGAAGTTTCTTTCAATCTGTGTCCAAATATCACCTGTTCATCTGCCATCCAAGTCCGTTTGCTGCTCATGCAGTGTCTCCTGATCCATGCACTTGTCCTTCCAGTGACCAAATGTGCCTTGAGAGGCCCGATCGCACCAATAGGATACTTTACAGTACCCACATAGTTCTCGGTATTATTCCTGCCGGTCCACACACACACGCACACTGCCATCGGCATGTTTGCAGTCAAACATTCTGCCCACTGGTCTGAACATGTCTGTTGGCCTGTCAACCATGCCACGCATTGAACGATCAGGCAGGTCCTGTAGACCTCTGCATCCTTCACTGACTGCTCATCCGCAACATATTCCTGACACTGTGAACAGCGAAATGGACCAAGTTACCCTATTCAAAGTTTTGAAAGCTTCTCGGAGTGAGCGAAGTAACAGCATGGACATTGGCAAGACTGCCGGCCCTTCTGGCTGGAACACACTTGCGGGTCTTGCAGGACTCACTAGTAGTAGAATTAAAATACTCACTTCCCGCTGGCCGAAAAGCAAAAGCAGGAAGAAGGAAACTGAAGATCGCCCGCCTTCAAAGTTCCCAAATAGTGCCAAGATTCCCAGAACTCATCGCTCACAGGGACGTTCTGCCCGCGGACGACCAGCTGCCTCCCGACGTCGCAGTGACCAGCCAAAAGATAGCAACATCATGATAACAATGCTTCGCCATACGTGCTGCGCCGGCCTCTTCTCTCGATCAGAAAGGCACACGGGTCGTGCAAAGTGGCGGCTTTGCCACAGGCACGGCGCAAGTCGTCGAACAGAGTGGCGGCCTGAGAAAGCCATTCCAGCCTTGCCCTGATGCTGCCTTATAACCAAACACCTTCGAACACCTCGGAGCCCGGCTCAGGGCAGGCAGCACGCAGCGGCTGAGCATGGTGAGCCTCACTGGCCGAAGCAGGGAGCGGAAGCATCGAGTAAGTCTGAGGCCTGGGCAACAGAGCGCCACGCGCAGGTTCTGATGCTTAGCCAATGGGTATACTTCCAGCCGACAGTTGCGGGGATTCGATCCAGGTAGCCCACACTTCGTGTTTGCCGAAACAAGCGTCAGCGACCCGAGAATTTGATGCCAAACATCGAAGTAACACATAAGGTGGATTCTGTTGTTTCTGTGCATTGAGCGCTTTCGACAGCGGGTTTAGGATGGGTGAGTGTAGGACAAACATTGGCCAAAGCAAAGCTGCCAGAACATGGCCAAAGCAGCCGCCAAAGCAGCCCGGCGCACACACACGCCCAAACACACACTTCAAATCATAATATCCGCGGCGGACCCCCCTGTCTGCAAGGGCGAGCTGCTCGAATAGGGAGGGCGCAGCATGTGGATCGCAGCATCCTCATCTGATTACACATCCCGTCATGGGTTTTCATGCGATGTTACGTCAGGCACCGCTGGTGATTATTATCATCATCATCATCATCATCATCATCATCATCATCATCATCATCGTGATCATCATCATCATCATCATCATCATCATCATCATCATCATCATCATCATCATCATCATCATCATCATCATCATCATCATCATCATCATCATCATAATTATGATAATGATCATCATCATCATCATCGTGATCATCATCATCATCATCATCATCATCATCATCATCATCATCATCATCATCATCATCATTCTCCATCATCTGGATCATCACGATCCCAGGGTTCAGGGACTCGGCGCACACAATCACACACACACACACACACACACACGTCGAATTGTCCAAGTCGCAGCAGCACAAACAAACTCAGGACTTAGAGCTGGTGAATGATCCGAACTGTCCATCAGGTTGGAGGAAAGAGTAGACTAACTGAGGAGCCAGGAATGGATGAGCAAAAAGGGGTGTTAACATGTGTGTGTAGGTCTGTCAAAGGGCTGCGATTTTTAGGTCAGTGCCAGCCTCTGGAAGGTGCCATGGTGCCATGTGCCGCCACGCCTGGCCGGCAACTCCGCATTGCATCACTCCGGTGTGGTGAACTGAGGAAACAGCATGGGTAAAGGCTTTAAAACTGCCTTTGGCGCTGGCTCCTTTGGTGAAGACCAGCGATACGCTCATGGGAACCCATGCAACCCTCAAATATGAGCATTGGCGAGTCGGTGAGCGGGGGCACGCCATTTCATCCCACACCAGCAAACAAAATGTAAGGATGGCTTGAATCACAATGCGCACTGCGCACCCTGCCTCGCTTGGCAAAAGCGCCGCAGGTCTTGACTATTGCCCAGGCGTGAAAGCAAGGATGCACCGCCTAGGATCCTTTTGGGACGCCATTTGGTCCGCTGCAATCCCATGTGAGGACTTTGGGTCTTCAGGGCCTTGGCTTTGCTGAAACAAGTCGCCAATGAGTCGTGCTGGATGCAGTGACAAATGTTCCTTTGTCTTTTGCGTCACACTGACATGGCGATTATATGTAGGCGCTACCAAGACCTCAAGCAATCTCATGGAACAAGCCAGAAATCATGGTACTAGTACTCAGCAAACCGTTGGAAGCAGCAAGCCCCGCTTTCCATCAAGCAGGCATGAATCAAGCCTGGGCGAAGATTCAAATCGTCGCGCGCTGAATTCAGTCAATTACTCTGGGCCAGTTTGGGTTGAGCAATGCATCTCGCGTCAATGAGCTTGGAGAAAATGTTCAAGCTCATTGACGCGTCCCACGAATTGGCCAAGAATTGTTGCTCAATCCAGCACACCTCGCAGCCCTGCGTCTCGTTTGGCGAGTTGCAGGGTGCTGCCCTCAAGCAAGTGCGGTCCTTGAGAGCCTAGTCTCCCGACTTTCCTTCCAAGGACACTGTCGAATTCCTATCAGCGGTCGGTAAAATTGCCACCAGGCAGAACCGACATCGACTAGCAGAAACTTAGCATGCGCTGCGTGGAGGATACTGCAAATCTTGAGAAAGCACTCGGGTGGGATTCCACATAAGCATACGGCTGCATTTTGCCCGTCTGCTTTACCAAGATGCGCAGGTGGCCTGCCGTTCGTTTTTGCGAGTCTCGATTGACTCCGCATATTCCGATGGCAAGCCCTGTAAAATTGGGGGGGCAAAATCGGTGCTAATATGCCTGCCTACTCGGTTTCGAATTGACTCGAAATGGCCTCATCAACTTCCAGGCTCTTCAGCCTCACTTGTGGGTCATATTCCAGTGGGCGTCGGCGAAGGTGCCTGGCTGGCATGTTGCATCTGCTTGGCTTCGTGATGCTCCCTTCATCTCTGCGGGAAATTGCACTCAGTACCCTGACCCTTAAACAGGCAGCGTCTTGCACAATCACGGATACTGCTTGCAAGCATGCTGAAGCCCTTCATTCCGTTGTTCCTTCTTTGGAAACAAGAAATGCCGTGCTTCGAGCAACTCCATAACAGCATTAACCACGCTTGGCCAGCCACTCAAACCGTTCCGGGTGCAATGAGTCGCTTGGTGCCATGCCTGTCTCCATCGATGCGTAGAAGCTCAATTCGCCAGAGAGCGCCACACCTCAACGCCAGAAGCAAATTGTCCCTTCTGCAAGAACGTGACTAGGTGCGGGTGTGTGCGTGTGCGCAGGTGTGCGTGTGTGTGTGTGCTATGTGCGGTGTGTGAGTGATTGCGCAGCTTGTGTGTGTGTGTGTGTGGGTGTGGGTGTGGGTGTGTGTGCGTGTGCTTCCAAGTTTGTGTATGTGT
>CAUJNA010003687.1:127500-140000 GCA_963377175.1 Effrenium voratum | reverse complement strand
TTTAGGGTCAGTTTAGGGTGGGTTTAGGGTCGGTCTAGGGTTGGTTTAGGGTCGGTTTAGGCTTGGTTTGGGGTTGGTTTAGGCTTGATTTAGGGTGGGTTTAGGGTCGGCGCAAGGTTGGTTTAGGGTTGGTTTAGGGTTGGTTTAGGGTTAGTTTAGGGTCGGTTTAGGTTCGGTTTAGGCTTGGTTTAGGCTTGGTTTAGGGTCGGTTTAGGGTTGGTTTGGGTTTGGTTTAGGTTTGGTTTAGGGTTGGTTTAAGGGTCGGTTTACAGTTGGTTTACGGTTGGTTTAGGCTTGGTTTAGGGTTGGTTTGGAGTTGGTTTAGGGTCGGTTTAGGCTTGCTTTCGGGTTGGTTTGGAGTTGGTTTAGGGTTGGTTTAGGGTCGGTTTAGGCTTGGTTTGGGGTTGGTTTAGGTTTGGTTTGGGGTTGGTTTAGGGTTGGTTTGGGGTTGGTTTGGGGTTGGTTTGGGTGGGTTTAGGCTCGGTGGTTCAGGGTTGGTGTGGAGTTGGTTTAGGGTTGGTTTAGGGTTGGTTTAGGTTTGGTTTGGGGTTGGTTTAGGGTTGGTTTAGGTTTGGCTTAGGCTCGGTTTAGTCTTGGTTTAGGCTTGGTTTAGGGTGGGTTTAGGGTGGGTTTAGGGTCGGTCCAAGCTTGGTTTAGGGTTAGTTTAGGGTTGGTTTAGGGTCGGTTTAGGCTTGGTTTAAGCTTGGTTTAGGGTCAGTTTAGGGTGAGTTTAGGGTCGGTATAGGGTTGGTTTAGGGTTGGTTTAGGGTTGGTTTAGGGTTGGTTTAGGTTGGTTTAGGGTGGGTTTAGGGTCGGTTTAGGGTGGGTTTAGGCTTGGTTTAGGCTTGGTTTAGGCTTGGTTTAGGGTCGGTTTAGGGTCGGTTTAGGGTGGGTTTAGGCTTGGTTTAGGGTCGGTTTAGGGTTGGTTTAGGGTTGGTTTGGGGTTGGTTTGGGTGGGTTTAGGCTCGGTTTAGGGTTGGTTTCGGGTCGGTTTAGGGTTGGTTTAGGGTTACTTTAGGGTCGGTTTAGGGTCGGTTTAGGCTTGGTTTGGGCTTGGTCTAGGGTCAGTTTAGGGTGGGTTTAGGGTCGGCCTAGGGTTGGTTTAGGGTTGGTTTAGGGTTGGTTTAGGGTCGGTTCAGGGTCGGTTTAGTGTTGGTTTCGGGTCGGTTTAGGGTTGGTTTAGGGTTGGTTTAGGGTTACTTTAGGGTCGGTTTAGGGTCGGTCAAAGCTTCCGTCAAAGCCCCGTCAAAACCTCCGTCAAAACCCCCGTCAAAACCCCCGTCAAAGCCTCCGTCAAAACCTCCGTCAAAACCTCCGTCAAAACCCCCGTCAAAACCTCCGTCAAAACCTCCGTCAAACCCCCGTCAAAACCTCCGTCAAAACCCCCGTCAAAGCCTCCGTCAAAACCTCCGTCAAAACCTCCGTCAATCAATACCCCCGTCAAAACCCCCGTCAAATCCCCCATCAAAACCCCCGTCAAAGCCTCCGTCAAAACTCCCGCCAAAACCTCCGTCAAAACCCCCGTCAAACCCCCGGCCAAACTTTACCTTTGTCCCCAGGGGGCAACTCTAGTTGTGGTGTGAAAGCCAGTTGGCAGTATCCGCTATAGTCTAGCTGGTTAGGATGCTTGGCTCTCACCCGAGGGGCTCGGGCTCAAGCCCCGGTGGCGGAATCTTGGCCTCACTGACAATGGCTGGTTGGTCATCTACTGGCAGGGAACGATCAGTTTCAACCCGGACGGCGTTTTGAGGGTTTTGACGGAGGGTTTTGCAGCTGTGCGGCCCGGGCGGAACCTGCCCCAAAGAGCCGTTTTCGCAAGGTTGTGCCCCATGGGCGGAACCTGCCAAAAAGACCCGTTTTGGCAAGGTTGCGCCCACTGGGTTAAAAAAACTTCCGCTGTCAAAACCTCCGTCAAAAATCCCGTCAAAACACCCGTCAGAGCCTCCGCCACAGCACCCGTCAACACCCTCCGGCCAAACCTCCGTCAAAACCCCCGTCAAAACCTCCGTCAAAACCCCCGTCAAAACCCCCGTCAAAGCCTCCGTCAAACCCCCGTCAAAACCCCCGTCAAACCCCCGTCCAAACTTTACCTTTCTCCTCAGGGGGCAACTCTAGTTGTGGTGTGAAAGCCAGTTGGCAGTATCCGATATAGTCTAGCTGGTTAGGATGCTTGGCTCTCACCCAAGGGGCTCGGGCTCAAGCCCTGGTGGCGGAGTCTTGGCCTCACTGACAATGAGCCCCGTCCAAACCCCCGTCAAAACCTCCGTCACAACCCCTGTCAACACCCCCGCTAAAACTCAGAGCCTTGCGCCAAAACCCCCGTCAGAGTCCCGTCCAACTCCCACCAAGACCTCCGTCAAAACACCTCAGCTTTGCTATGCCCCAGCTGGCAGGGAGAAAGTGTGCGATTGCAGGGTGGGGCGGTGTAGGATTGGCGTCTCATGTAGTTTGCGATTGTCGGTTAGGAGGAGTATCCGCTTGGACGGTCGAGTGTCTCTGATTGGGGGGTCACCCTCAAATGAAACCCAAGACGAACCGAGAGTTGCAGCTGTCGCCTGGGACCCATTGCAACATGAACTATAGCTTGCGTTTGTTGCCGCTGTCCTGCCTCTCTTTCTCCGCTTGCCTGTTTCTCCGCTTGGAGCAGGAACCAGAGATAGACGGAAGAGGAGTAGGCAGCAAAAGGAGCAAAACGAGCAAGAGCAGGGACAAGAAGAAAGAAAGGTAGCAGCCTTTCCTCTTGGCCTGCTTGACTTCTCCCTTGGGTAACTTACGCAAGTATAGATGCACAAACACCCGAACAAGTGGTTCAACCAGCATTGCCCGCGAAACGGCGAGGCGGAAGGCCGTGTTTGGAACAAGTAAGATTGGACAACCCTCGTATATATATATATATATATATTAATATATATATATATGTACGTACGTATGTATGTATGTATGTAATGTATGTATGTATGTATGTATGTATGTAATGTAATGTAATGTAATGTAGTGTAGTGTAATGTAATGTAATGTAATGTAATGTAATGTAATTCAATGTAATGTAATGTAATGTAATGTAATGTAATGTAATGTAATGTAATGTAATGTAATGTAATGTAATGTAATGTAATGTAATGTAATGTAATGTAATGTAATGTAATGTAATGTAATGTAATGTAATGTAATGTAATGTAATGTATGTATGTATGTAATGTATTGTAATGTAATGTAATGTAATGTAATGTAATGTGCTGTATGTGTAGGTGTACTGTATTTTAGTGTTAATGTAATTTGTATTTTAATGTAATGTAATGTATGTAATGTATTGTAATGTTATGATTATTGTTATGTTATGATTATGTTATGTTATATGGTATGTTATGTTTATGTTTTGTTATGTTATGTTATGTTATGTTATTTTATGTTATGTTTAATGTTAGGTTTGTTTGTTATGTATGTATGTATGTATGTAATGTATGTTTGTATGTATGTAATGTTAATGTAATGTAATGTAATGTAATTGTAATGTAATGTTTTTGTTGTAATGTTATGTATGTGTAATGTAATGTAATGTAAAGGTAATGTAATGTAATGTATGTATGTTTGGAATTGTATGTATGTATGTATGTAATGTATGTATGTATGTATGTATGTATGTAATGTAATGTAATGTAATGTAGTGTAGTGTAATGTAATGTAATGTAATGTAATGTAATGTAATTCAATGTAATGTAATGTAATGTAATGTAATGTAATGTAATGTAATGTAATGTAATGTAATGTAATGTAATGTAATGTAATGTAATGTAATGTAATGTAATGTAATGTAATGTAATGTAATGTAATGTAATGTAATGTAATGTAATGTATGTATGTATGTAATGTATTGTAATGTAATGTAATGTAATGTAATGTAATGTAATTTAATGTAATGTATGTATGTATGTATGTATGTAATGTATGTATGTATGTATGTATGTATGTATGTATGTATGTAATGTATGTATGTATGTATGTATGTAATGTATGTATGTATGTATGTATGTAATGTAATGTAATGTAATGTAATGGTTATGTATGGTATGTATGTTTATGTTGTATGTATGTATGTTATGAATGTTGTAATGTATGTATGTATGTATTTGTATGAATGTATGTATGTATTTATGTATGTATTGTATGGGCTGTTATGTTGTATGTAATGTATGTATGTATGTTTGTATGTATGTATGTATGTAATATAGTATGTATGTAAGAATGTAATGTAATGTAATGTAATGTAATGTAATGTAATGTAATGTAAGTGTTAATGTAATGTATGTATTGTTATGTATGTATGTAATGTAATGTATGTATGTATGGTATTTATGTATGTATGTATTATATGTATGTATGTATGTATCATGTATGTATGTATGTATGTATTGTAATGTATGTATGTATGTATGTATGTATGTATGTAATGTAATGTAAATGTAATGTAATGTAATTTAAATTGTAATGTAATGTAATGTAATGTAATGCAAATGTACGTAGTGTTGTATGTGTGTATTTATGTAGTGTAATAGTAATTATGTAAATGTATGTAATAGTAATGTAAATGTAATGTAATGTAATGTAATTGTAATGCAATTGTAATGTATTGTTTATTGTAATGTAATTAAATGTAATGATAATGTATGTATGTATGTATGTATGTATGTATGTTAATGTATGTATGTATGTATGTATGTATGTATGTATGTATGTATGTATGTATGTATGTATGTATGTATGTATGTATGTATGTATGTATGTATGTATGTATGTATGTATGTATGTATGTATGTAATGTATGTATGTATGTATGTATGTATGTATGTATGTATGTATGTATGTATGTATGTATGTATGTATGTATGTATTTATGTATTGTATGTATGTATGTATGTATGTATGTATGTATGTATGTATGTATGTATGTATGTATGTATGTATGTATGTATGTATGTATGTATGTATGTATGTATGTATGTAATGTAATGTATGTAATGTATGTATGTAATGTAATGTAATGTAATGTAATGTAATGTAATGTAATGTAATGTAATGTAATGTAATGTAATGTAATGTAATGTAATGTAATGTAATGTATGTATGTTTGTTGGTTTGTTGGTTTGTTTGTTTGTTTGTTTGTTTGTATGTGTTGGGGTGTGGTGTTTGTGTGTGTGCGCGCGCTTGTGCGTGTGTGTATGTTTGGCCGTGGTTGCTTCTGGCCCCTGGCAGGTGTGAGGACTTCCTGAGTTGCCAAGCAGGAATCAGCTGCTTGAAACTCCTGCGAAAGTGTAGGGCCAGGTGAGGGGCGCACACACCGTACATGAGGCCAGTGGCACAAGGCACAATTGGCGCCTGATTCTGCAAGGTTGCAAGATCTCCGAACTATCTAGCAGCGACTTTTCAAGCTGCATCATGGCATATTAGGGCAAATTGGGATCAGACGGACAGCGATAGATTGGTTTGGCATCCTCAGGTGCTCTTATTTGGGACTTTGGAAAAGAAGACTTCAAGAGGGCTACAGTGGGGACGGTACTCTTGGCACATGACTTGAAGAGAGCAGAGATCAGAAGAAATGGACCGCTGCTGATCAACAGTGTAGAGCCTTCAGGTCACACATGCAAAACATGCCGCCTGGCTGCGATTCTGGCCGTACTGGCAATTCAGGAGTCCGCAAGTGATCACACAAAGGTCTTGGCAATAGTCCGAATGACCTGGTACTTTAGCCACTTGTCATCTTTGGACGCGTTGGCTCCTTGCAACGAGCCTCTGTTTCCAGAGATCTTTGACAGCTGCCACTGCTGTGCGTGAATCAGCGCGCGGAAATGACTGCTGAGTGTGTTTCTTGTGTGCTTTGCCCGATTTGCACATGCCTTCACACCCCTGAGATTTTGTTCCTGACTTGAGCAACTTGAGCATGCATTCTAGGGATCCGGACCTGCACGCCCCTTCAACAGGGATGATGCTTTTGATGGACTATGCTCCCTGCAAGTACTATGCTCCCGTGTTTCAGGGACGGTCCATAACCTCAAAGCAGCTTTCCATATCCGTGCCATATTCCCCGATTTGCTTCCTGGATCTCCAATCTCCCAACACTAAGCTAGAATCAGGAACCTATATTACCCGTTTTACTAAACTAGAATCAGGCAACTATGTTACCCTTTTGAATAAGTCTACAGACCAGAACGCTCATCCGATCTGCATTGTGTCCGGGGAGTGATTTGTACAAAACATGGCTTGCTCCAGCCAAGCAGCCAGTATTCGACTAAGCATCAAGAAAGCGAAAGGTGCTGCATGCTTCGAAGCGTGATGAATATGGAGCTTGTCATATCTTTCATGAGTTGATCAAAGCTTGGGGGCCAGGAATCCAGGAATGATGATCAACCTGCGGCTGTTGCGTCTGATCGAGATTTGTTGTGGCTGCTAGTGCTCAGACGCTGAGCAACATCTTATGGCGCCCTGCCAGCGCTGAAGTCAAGAGCGCGACTTGCCTGAAGATACCATCTTCTCATGATTGAAAGAAGGGCAGAAAGCATTGCCAGACACTGCAGCTGAAAGATCTCAGCTTTTTAATGAATACGAGACGACTGGTCGATGGGAGAGTGCAGCTTGTCCGCTCCCAAGGAGGTGATTTCCGAGCCTGAGCGCATCTCGAATCTGTCTCCAACTGTCTGGCGCGGAGACTCAGGGAGGGGAGGTATTCACCGGGGAGTGGCACTTGCCCAGGGGTGGTTTGCTTTTCTGTGGTTGCTGTTGCTCAGGAGTGATCCTGCTTTTCACGTTTTTACCAAGCTCACTCTCTAGCAAAGCTCATAGTGCTCATGCAATGTGTGCCATCTGATTTGGAGAAGGCATGTGTCTCAATTAGACTCTTTTCGAGTGTTGACATTAGGAATTCCTTGGATTGAATGAACTCTGAAAATTCGTTCGAACGGTTTCCAAGCTCATATTTGTGATTGTCACGTGCGTGCTGATTCCCTGAGGATGCGCGGCTGCACCTTATCTTCCCGGTGTCTGGGCAGGTACAGACCTTGGAAGCAGCTTGTTGCTATCGGATCACTTCTTCCACTTTCTTGGTGAGAGGAAGCGGACGTGCCAAATGCAAACATATTGAATCATGCCTTGTATCTCAGGTGTTGCTGACTCGAACAGCACATCATACTTTAGAGCCTCCGATTCACTCGGCCGACATTGGCCTCTCACTTTTCTGCTTCTTCCTCTCTCTCTCTCTCTCTTTTCCCTTCCCCCCTTTGTTCCCTCGTCCTCTCTCTCTCTCTCTCTCTCTCTCTCTCTCTCTCTCTCTCTCTCTCTCTCTCTGTCTCTCTCCTCTCTATGCCTCTCTCTCCCTGGTCGCTGCCTCTCTCTCCTCTCTCTCTCTCTCTCTGTCTCTCTCTTCTCTCTTTCTCTCTCTGTCTTTCTCTGTCTCTTTCTCTCTCTCTCTCTCTCTCTTTCTCCCTCTCTCTTTCTCTCTTTCTCGCTCTCTTTCTCGCTCTCTTTCTCGCTCTCTTTCTCGCTCTCTTTCTCGCTCTTTTTCTCGCTCTCTTTCTCGCTCTTTTTCTCGCTCTCTTTCTCGCTCTCTCTCACTCTCTCTGTCTCTCTCTCTCTCTCTTTCTTTCTCTCTGTGTGTCTCTCTCTGTCTCTCTCTCTCTCTCTCTGTCTCTTTGTCTCTCTATCTCTCTGTCTCTCTGTGTCTCTCTCTCTCTCTCTCTCTCTGTCTCTCTCTCTCTCTCTGTCTCTCTATCTCTCTGTCTCTCTGTGTCTCTCTTTCCCTTCCCCTTTCTCTCTCTCTCTCTTTCTCTTCTCTCTCTCTCTTATTCTCTCTCTCTCTCTCTGTCTCTCTCTTCTCTCTTTCTCTCTCTGTCTTTCTCTGTCTCTTTCTCTCTCTCTCTCTCTCTTTCTCCCTCTCTCTTTCTCTCTTTCTCGCTCTCTTTCTCGCTCTCTTTCTCGCTCTCTTTCTCGCTCTCTTTCTCGCTCTTTTTCTCGCTCTCTTTCTCGCTCTTTTTCTCGCTCTCTTTCTCGCTCTCTCTCACTCTCTCTGTCTCTCTCTCTCTCTCTTTCTTTCTCTCTGTGTGTCTCTCTCTGTCTCTCTCTCTCTCTCTCTGTCTCTTTGTCTCTCTATCTCTCTGTCTCTCTGTGTCTCTCTCTCTCTCTCTCTGTCTCTCTCTCTCTCTCTGTCTCTCTATCTCTCTGTCTCTCTGTGTCTCTCTTTCCCTTCCCCTTTCTCTCTCTCTCTCTTTCTCTTCTCTCTCTCTCTCTTATTCTCTCTCTCTCTCTCTCTCTTTCTGTTTGCATTGCAGTCAACAACACAGAGTTTTCCACATTTCAGCCAAAGGAGGCAGAACACCAACCAGCAAAGAGCCGGCAGGGGCATTCGAGCCTGGGACCCCTGGTTTGCCACACCGGCTCCCCGAGGACTTTTTTCAGTAGGACGTCACTCGGTACGTGGGGGAACCCCCCGCCTTACCCGGTATTTGGGGTGTCCTGGGGGGGGGGACTAGGGTGGGGGATTTATCCTCCACTCTTAGATGTCCAACACGCCGAGCAATGTCGGCGGACTAAGAGGTTAGCATTGTGGGGTTCCCAACTATGTATCAGCAATTTGACAAACCTTCGGGTTCGAATCTAGTTTGCCAAGTGATCCACAGCTGTGATGCTAAGCAGGCGCAGAACGCAACATGCGAAGCGGATGTGCTCTTTCCATCTCCCCATACAAGCGTCTTTTGCGTAATAATGTACCCCAGCGCATTGAGAGTGCCGGGAATTCGGCTTGCCAAAGTGCTGCGCTGTCCGCTCAGCTTCGTGGCAGAGTAGCCACTGAAGCCCGAAGTATGGGCGCTTGGAGTAGGCATCCTAAGAGAAAGCGGTAGATTACATTGCTTGCGTCCCAATGCGGGAAGTTAAGATGTGGCCATGGGTCAAAATCCCGTACCCCCTGTGAACATCCCAATCCCCACTAAAATAGACCAAAACGGGTAGTGCGCCTACCCCAAAATGGGATCCTATTGGCTCTGACCCACAGCCATGTCAGCATCTCCCGAGGTTACTGCTGTGCGCCCTCGCCAGTCGAGCCGGGGCTGCAGGACTTCCAGGCGCGATCGTGACGCGCAGGAGCCGAGAAGCTGATCTGAGGGTAGCTCAGAAGGGATGAAAACATTCGGAAATAGTTATCTCTTCTAAAGGCATGTGAAGACTGCAACCACTTCTTTTCCACGAAGCCATGAGGCTGGGGCTCGGACTTTCGAAACATGTTAGCCAACGAGTTGAGGAGTAAACATTGATCAAGACACGGCAGATCTAAGCGTAAAGTATTCTCAGCAGTTTTGGACTTAAGCCATTTGGGCGTGTAGCCTTGCCTTGCCCCTGATAGTGATGGCTAGAAGAGCTCCACATTTTCCTTCCATGAGACTCAAGAGACTGAGATTTGCGTCTAGGAAGTGTAGTTCAAGGGCAACGCAATGTGTTAGCATGAGGTTTGAGAGGCAAGCTTGGAACTCTTGGTGAATTATTGCGCTGCTTAGCTTTCCCCCCCTAGACCACGAAGCAGTTCCATCTGTCGCGCACAGCTCTCTCAATCAGATCAGTCAGAGCACAGCTTTCCCTCAGGGGTCCGTCGGCCTCTGGATGAGTTCCAGCTTAGACAGCTACAAAGCTGATCGGCTGTTTGGCGAGAGCCACACAAATAGAAACAACTCAAATTCAATTGCTGCCAGAGAAGCCGCCTTGCTTGTTGGTTCGACTCGTGCGCAGGCACACCAACTCTGCCCGTACCGTCATGCCTGAAGCTTGGGCAGACGAAATGGGGCACATGATTGCCACACCTCTGGGTTGTGTACCTACCAAAAGATGAAATTCAAAGGCTTCGCACTCACTCGCAGGTCCCCTTGCGCATTGAATTCATGGATGGAGTGTGCCAAGGTCCTGCGCAAGTCGAGCAGGGCATGGTTGCAGGCCAGACTTGCTTGGCAATGAGATGCTGCAATTCAGAGCGGGGCGTTTCTTTTTTTTCTCTTTTTCTCCTGCCCCAGGTGCCCAGTGGCGCCCTTTTTTCCTTTGGGGAAGGGTTCGCCTTTTAGAGTCAACCAAGAAAGGATGACCTTTTTTTTCCCGTGGCCACTGGGCCAATGGGCATTTGAGCTGCATTCGGGACAAGTTTATTGCAAAGTCGGGATCCAGCGCCATGCGCCCAGGTGATGATGGGAGCGGCCAAAGGCACTGGACGGGATGGGCAGAAACTCAAGACACAGGCCATTTGGCTGTGGGTCAAAACCAATAGGATCCCATTTTGGGGTAGGTGCACCACCCATTTTAGTCTATTTTAGTGGGGATTGGGATGTTCACTGGGGGTAGGGGCTTTAGACCCATGGCCACATACCCAAAGTAGACCAAGGTTCGTCGCATTTACATGGTTCTGGGTCGACCATTCTTGTCTTTTTCTCATGAGCGGGCGACTTAGTGCAGGCCATCGAGCCTTCTGCAGATGACATCGCCTAGACGCACCACCGCGCCCGTCCACGAGGAGTTGCATTGCGTTGCGTGGCGATTTGGGTTGACTCGTCTCTTGGCCGTGGGTCACAAATAGGACAACCCCAAGTTGGAGCCCATGAACTAGGCTTTTAGTTTGAGTGATCCAATTTACCAGGGTTTAATTTTTGCAGTGGTTGCATTTTTTGGAGCAGCCCATGGAGCCCAGGACCGAGAAACCCACGCCGCGCATGTGGTGGTTTGATTTGATTCCCACGCCTTGCGCGAGAACGCAGGATGCGGAACCAGAAGCTCAGGCGCCGGAAGGGCAGACCCTCCGTCGCTTGACTTCCGTTGGCGCTTAAGCCCACCAGGAAGAAAACGCAGTCCAGCAGTGATGGATTTCTTTTTTTTAACCAACCAGGGGAAAGTGAAAGGATAACTTTTTTTCCGGTATGGGGAAGTCGCATTTCTGGCAAAGGCGGGGCTTGGACTTGAAAGACTTGTGGCTGTTGGTCGCTGGAATTCGGAACTTGCCAGAGGGTTGTCCAGTGCACCACGTGCTGTTTAGAGCCAAGTCGCACGCATGAGAAAATTCACGATCCCAGAGTGGGGTGAAATCGTCTCCGTGCAGACTCCGGATCACAACCAAGGGCAACGCACCCAGTGGCAGCTTTCAGCAAGCTGGTCGCGCGTTGCTGAAGCGTGCATGTGCGTGTGTGTGAATTTTCTCTCAGTTTGTGAGCAGCACCTAGGGATTTTCCGGCGAGCGTTTCCGGCCAGTGCTCAATGCGCTCCAAGGCTCAGGATAGTGCGGCTGCTGTGGAAGTCTGGTTCCCAGAGTTTTTTTGGCACGACTTTGGCGAACTCCTTTGAGCAGATTTAAGGGCTGCCGTGCAGTGTTGCCGACCTGAAACGTCCGAGGGACGTTTCAGTCCAGAAGTGGGCAATTGGAATTGTCACGCCCAGGTAGGTAAATTCCGAGAGCGAATCGCGCGGGTGTCTAGTTGGCCATTTGCAACTCTAGGCCTGCAGGACTGAGGTGGACGAATAATCGTGCCAAACGTGTGTTTGGGTCTACACAGCCTCAAAGTTTGAAACGATTACTCTCGGCTTTTGACTCGGCAGTGTTTGGATTTCTAGCCAAGCAGTAGCCTGGCACTAAGAGACTTTCTTTGCGCACCTGCTTGCATCAATAGCGCGCTGCGCGCGCAAATGCCTGCCCGACACATGAAACGGAAACTCCTCGAAGTATTACTTTGCATTTTTTTCTATACTTGCCAGCTACTTTCGTCTAAAGCTAATTCCAAGTCCTTGTTCTCACGCCCCGCAGTCAACTGGCACAGACTACCGGGCCCCGATAGTCTTTTGTAGTCTGGAACTGTTCTCGTAGTTTTTTCTGAAGTCTTTTGGTAGTCATGTAGGCTGACAGTAGTCTTTGGCTTCGCGTTTTTGCAGTCTTCCTGTAGTTGTAGTCTTGCTGCGGTTCAGCTGGCCCCAGTCAACCGTGCCCCAATGAACTCAATCGGGCCCTAGTCAGCAGGCTGACCTCGGTCAGTTTATTGTAGTGTTTTGGCGTATTCTCCGAGTCGTCGTGCAGTCTGCTTGTAGGCATACTTTTGTTTTCTTTATGTAGTCTTGCCAGCTGTCATTTTGCAGAAGAATATATGTATGGATGTTTCTCAAGTAGTGCTCTGTTGGTTTCCCTTCAACACCACCGAAAAAGGGCATCACCATTTTCAGAAATCCCATTCAGCGTTGATCTTTGTCAACATCCTCCTCCTCCTCCTCATCATCATCATCATCAGTATTATTATCAGCAGCAAGTTCCTCAGATCCTCATCACTCATCATCGTCATCCTTATCATCATCCTTATCATCATCATCATCATCATCATCATCATCATCATCATCATCATCATCATCATCATCAGCGTCATCATCGTCATCGCCACCATCGCCACCATCGCCACCATCATCGCCATCATCGTCATCGTAGTCTTCATCATCATCATCATCAG
>CAUJNA010003687.1:100000-122500 GCA_963377175.1 Effrenium voratum | reverse complement strand
AAGGACACGTGTGATATGGGAAAGAGCATAAACCAGGCTGCGAGAGCTTTTCAGTTGCCAATAGAGGCAACTGCAGGCTAGGCATAGTTGACTCGTGGATGCTGGCGCTTTGAGGCAGCTGCATATTAAATTGCGGCTGACTGCAATCCGGATTCTGATGAGCTTGCTTGAAGCTTCGGAATGGAACTGCTGCGGCGCGTGCCGAGAAAGGAAAAAAGGCCGTTTGCGTCTTTGACATGTTCTGCATGGAAATAGTTGGACTTGGGTGTGGCCGAATTGCTCCCAATTGGCTGGCTTTGCGCATTCGACGAAAGCGACAAGTGACACCACAAACCTCAGCACATCTGGCAAGCACAGTTTTTTTGGAAGCTTCCGAAAACGTCGCATGGCTGGCAAGATGTAAACCAGTTGGCAAAGCCTTGGCAAACCGGAGATCTGCGGGTGGCTGTGCTGCAGTGGACCTACTCCAGAGGCATGTTTGTCCAAGGAAGATTTGATACCCCGATTTAGTGTAGGCGCAATCGGCGAGACTTGCGCACCAACTCAGATGTGTTCAACATGTGTTGCTTCTTTGTCCAGATTGACATTCCGCCAATGTTTGCCTCTCCGTTTACGGGTCATGCCGAATCAGCGTTCATCATCGATCTTTGTGGCAGCTTTGACATTTTGGCGTTGCGTGTAGTGTGTGCGCATCTCGGGAGTTGCTGCGACGCAGCCTCTGATTCAGTGCAGCGACGAGATTTGACTTGCGCGCATCCGAGTGCTCGGGACAGATTGCGACGGGGCTCAGCATATAGTCCACACTTCAATACCGAAGCGTTACGCAGAACCTGAGGTTGTTGTGGCCGTCAGCCCCAGTACAGGTGGCTGTGGGTCAAAAACTAGGTGGTTTAATTTTGAACCCATACCCAGGTCATCCTGAGTCATCCTGAGTCATCCTGAGTCATCCTGTGCTTTCTCATAATGTAATAGGCGTTAGCGGCCACTCGCCGCTTGAAGCTGGCCCTGAAGCGAGCATTGGACACCAATCTCCGTACCGGCTGCAGTAAGACACTGACCAGTTCTTTTTGCATCCGCCGAAGCTCCTCAACGCAGCCTACCATACGGTACCAGGAGATTGATTACGTGGCTGCGCTTTGCATTTTGAGCTTTGCGTGTTTTTTCCAGAAAGCCCAAATGCGTGCGAGAGCGACGCCTGGGGCTTGAGCGGTCAGCTTGAACTGAGAGACGATGAACATCCATATCGCTCCAAGACCACTCGATGAGAGCCGCCGCGTCAGCCATCGTAGACAAATGCAATAGGTCTCACAAGTGCCATGATCTCGGCCGCAGGTTGGGCCTGACTTTCTCGAAACAGGGCTGACTTTCTCGCACAGATACTTTGAGTCTCACTTACTCGCGTTTTGATGCGCACATCCTTCCAACGCGTGGACTGACGTGCTCTGGCATGTGACATCTTGCAGACTTCTGAGCAACATTCATAGTCTGTGGGACAGGATGGGACGGGCACACCCATTGAACCGGCTTGCTCATTTAATTCCATTTTCAGTTGGTGATACATCTGGCATTGTGCGTCTTTCATATGCATATCAGCATATCATGCAAATTATGTTGTATTGTTTTTGTGTACGTGGAGCTTAGCTCATGGCAGTCCAGTTGATCATTACAGGAGGTAGCCTAGACATAAATGAAGTCCCCGTGCTTGCCAATATGGAGGACAGATCGCCTTTTGACGCTAGGAGCGCGAAGCAAATGCAGCGTTCACGGTGAGAAAAAAAAGGCGCGGGGACATGAAGTCATGGCCGATCCCGGTTCCCCAGCCACGCTGTTTGCGCACGCCGCGCCCGGTAGTGCACGCCGGGCGTGCGTCTCGTCGCGTGGTGCTCCAACTCGCGGCGCAAGGTCGCCTCAAGGCGTGGGCAACGGGAGCCCGAGCTGAACGGTGCGTGTGATGAGTGAAGGCATTGGCCTGATTGCTCTCGGACCTGAATGCGACAGAGCAGCAGCCCGTCACAAGCAGCATAGGCTATTTTCCGCCTCATGCTGTGTTGCACACTGATCCCTGTTTTGTCCACCCTTCTGACTGGATGAACTCTGGCCCAAGCGGACACCAGGCGTCAACAGTTGGCTTCTTGTCCCCTGCCAAGCCTTGAGCCCTAGGGCAGAGGGTTGGTGGCGCGCCTGCCCTCGCCCGCTTCTGGCGCCATCACAGCTTTCCTCACCTGGGCTGTGGAGGTTCAGGTTGTGCGTTGCCCGCTGGTCGTTGGATGTCGTTGGTGTCTTGGCCAGCTTCGATCCGCTTGATGTCCATGTGCAGCTTCGCTTAAAAGTCTGCGCCCGCAAAACACTCCCAGCTTTTGCTAGCCCGCGTCCTTGCCAAACAAGTTGGCTAGCCAAACCCCGCCGAGCTGAAAGGAGCGGGCCCAGGCCATCCGGCCTCTACAGACCGCAGGGCTGACTCAGAGACAAACTTCCAAGTGGCGCTCGACCTTGGGCGCTTGGGTTGGTCGGGCTGCAGGCGCCGCAGCCCCCGCTGCGCTAGAGCGCACATGCGGCTTGCGCAGATGAACTTAGACACCCCCCTGCAGGGCGCACGCAACATTGAGGCATCGGCGTCCGCGCTGCCGCTCTGGGCAGCTGTCGATGCCACGATTGTGCCTTTATCGCGCAGGGCGCCGCTGCTATCTAGTTGCAGGCCGCAGCGCGCGGCGCTGCCGCTTCGTCGTGTTTGGGGTTGAACTCGGGACTTGAACGTGACCTGGCGACTGAAGGGCCTTTCGCAGGCCCCAACTTCAAACACAGGCCTGGCACCAGCTACGAGAACCCGGACATGCAGTGCTTTGCCTACACTGTTCATGCCGGTGTTGTTGACCGTTGGTGAGAGGGTCGGTCCCCCCGATGCTGCTGACCGTTGGTGACGGGGTCGGTCCCTTGTTTTGTTTTATGTTATTTTTCGGCCCTGCGTTTTCTTTGGCCACGTTCTTGCGTAAAGGGCCGGGTGCACTTGTTTAGCCTGGGCGCACCACCCCAGAAGCGGCTTCTTTCTACTGGGCCCGGCACCCAGCTATGCTCCAAAGCGCCCTTGTTGTGGGGTGGTTGCAGGCTCCACCGGAGGCGGGCCGAACCGAATCGGAAACAGAAACAAGGGCAGCCGAACGAAGCCAAACAACAACCCCAAAAAACATGAGAGGGAGGGGCAGCCAAAGACCTTGAGCCAAAATGGATTGAAACAAAATGGTTACGGGTTCATGTGTATCAGCCGACGGGGTGTCGCAACAAAATTCCGGTGAGGCCCGGATGCCTCAGGCACGGACATGGCATAGTCGACAGGCCACGGTGGTTGACCGATTCTTTATACTGGGCCGGTCCCGCAGCAGTAATTCGCTTTGTTGGTTTTTTCTCTTTCGGGTTTGCGTTGTTTTTTTCACTTGCCCGGCCCCCAAGGACGGCGTATGTACACCGGGCCCGTCGCCCGGCTACGCGATCCGTGGCTGCCGCCGCGACAGCAAAACCGAACGAGAAGCCGGTGCAGCCCAAAAGCCACCAAAACCGAAGCGGGGGACCGCCAGACAACAGAACCAGAGGCAACCAACTTAACGGCACACGTTAAGCAGCCCGCCGTTGGCTCACCTGCGCTTGGGCATGCTGCCCCGTCATCTCCCAAAGCGTCCTGCGCGCGGCCGCAGCGGCAGCGGGCGGGCAACAGCGGCTCTAGCAGCCGAAGCCGCCTTTGCAAGATCGCACGGAAGTCGGGCGGCTCTACGGTCACATCAACATGGTGAGCACTTGTGCTGCGTGCGGGCCCGGCTCATGTGTGTCGCTTGTGCGTGGCAGTATTCTGGATGCACTAGCGACTTCACTCGCGTGAGTTGGTTTGATACTGAATGCATCGAAGCAACAAGTCGGACAACGCAAACGGAGTCGCCAGCCAAGCTCCTCTGGGCTTCCGGGCGGTCCAGAAGTTTCCCGCGGGCACCTAGCCGCGCAAGGCCCTCCATGGGGCCCGGCGGGCCGTCCCGCACGTCCAGCAGCGGCCCAGCCTCGGTGGCGGGCGTGGCAGGCATAGCCCGCGCGCCGAGCAGGCTGGAGGTCAGCGCCTTTGGTTGCGCGACCGCTTGGAGGCCCCGCCAACGGCGCCACCCCCAGGGCAGCGCCGCTCCTTGCGGCGGCGGGCCGGCTGCAAGGCGACGCCGTCCCTGGCATCTGCCCCGGTCACTGCCGCCGCATCAGCCCGCAGAAGGGACGCCAGCGTTGCGTCGCAGCACAGCGCCTCGCCGCGGCCGGTGACGAAGTCAAAACGCCGCAGGTCGCTCGTCGCGACTCCTGGGGCGATCCTGTGAGCCAGCCACTGCTGCGGCACGACGAGGCCTTCAGGGCCGACCGCCTCGCGCAACGCGCGCCCGCGAAGAGACCAGCGCGCGTGCACGCAGCATTGTGGTGCGTGAAAGCGTCGACGGCCGCGCCGCCGCCATGGCCAGTGCCGTCGCCAACCCGCGAAGCGGGCTCTGTTGGGTCTCCCTGCCCCTCGACCATCATCATCAATGCATCGAAAACAACTGCTTACTGTGTGGGGGCCAGCAACTTGCAGTAGACACAGCCTTTGTCTCGCCCTTGCCAGGCCAGGGCCAGCCCGTTCGGGGCGGGGGTGGAGTGGCTGGCGCTGCCCTTCGCGAAGAGCGGCCCACCGGCGCAGATGCCGGTTGGCCGTGGATTTGCAACGCGCGCGCACGTGCTGCGCGCGGTGCCACCATCCGTCGCAGCTAGTTCTGCCAGGGCGCATGACGAGGCCATCTGGGCTGCGGTGCGCACACTTGCTCGGGAGCCCGCGCGCCGAGGGATCCGCGCTTTTCCGAAAGCAGGATCGAGGCAGCCACGAGGTGAAACATAACGAACGGGCACCTGACATATTTGGCCGCGCCCTTCCCGTCATCCAAAACCGCAGGCCCAAGTTTGCCGCGCAGTGTGTTCGCGCGCTGGGCAAGGCAGGAGGGGGATTCAGCCAGTGCCTGACTGGGGCGGAGGCTGGGGGTCTTGCCGGATGTGAGGCCAGCCACCCGAGCTTTGAGGAGCCCGAGCCAGGGGGAAGGCGCCACGGCTGGCAGCGTCACGCAGCTCTCTACCCTCATTCCATTTTCCGAAAGCGCGATGTTTTTCCGCCCCTGAGCGCCCCAGACGTCGCTACGGTCGCGGCCCCCGCTCCCGCTGCGGCATTATCGTGTTTTTTTGTTTTTGTTTTTTCTCCTCCCTTCTCCGACCGCAAGCAACGAGGCGATACAGTGAAACGAAAA
The DNA here is from genome assembly GCA_963377175.1 of Effrenium voratum. NCBI lineage: Eukaryota > Dinophyceae > Suessiales > Symbiodiniaceae > Effrenium > Effrenium voratum. The sequence continues at coordinate 117,212 of CAUJNA010003687.1, read as the reverse complement.
GGCAGGCCGGGGCTCAAGCGGGAAGGCGGCTCGGCGCCGGCCCGTTGGCCCACCAGGCATCGGCGAGCAAGTCGCTCACCGTCAACGCACAAGTCCCCGAACAGCGAGAGCAGCAGCAGGCTCGCGGCGAGCACGCAGCAGGCACGGATGCCCCAGCCTCCATGCTGCGAGCGGCTGCGGAGCTTGACGCTGATACGGTTGTGGTGCCGTCGGATAACACGTGCGCATACGACACTGTCTCCCGGACAGCATTCCTCAGCAAGCTGGTCGAGGTCGCGCCTCCCCCTTTGTGTGCAGCTTTTTGACGCCGCGCGCACCTCCACATACTTGTGGTGGGACGACGCAGGGGCGTGCCACGGGATCTCCCAGGGAGAGGGCTGTGAGCAAGGAGGTGCCATGGTTCCTGCTTTGTTTGCGCTTGCTCCGCATGACGTGCTGCGAGCTGCACAGGCGGAGTTGGCCGAGGGCGACTGGCTGGCTGCTTTCCTGGACTACTTGTGCATCAAAACGCGCGCATCGCATCGCGCCCGGGCTGCGCTGGGGAGTGTCGCGCGACGTGCCGGGGTCGAGACTAACACTTCCAAGTCCAGGGTGTGCAGGGCAACACCTGGCCCGGCGCCCGCTGATTTAGCGGTAGTTACTAATTAGGGCCTGAGGCGTGCGAAGCTGACAGGCCGCTGGCTGAGCGAGGCCCCTTTGTCGGAGCCTCCGGCTGGAAGGCGAGGACTTCCTCAGGAATAGCGCGCCGCGTTTCAGGCAGGGCCCGGCGGCCACGGGGGGTTTTGGCGTCCTTTCCAGTCGGCAGACGGAAAAAAGGCGTGCGAGAAAGTCGAAAAAATGCTGGAGGGTAAACGTCAGGGCCTGCTTGAACGCTGCCTGTAGGAAGCGTGGGACGCTGCGTAGCACTGGCGCCTGCAATGCGAATTCCTGCGGCCCAGGCTTTCCCAGGACGGAGTGTGCGGTGGCTTGAGCTTGCACACTCTCTGGGGCCGGGCGGGCCGCATGGCCACCGCCACGATGCCCGCGATGCCGGCTCGCTCTTACAAGCCGGGATGGCTCTACAAAGCCTCAGTTGCAACTGCCTCAAGACCTTGTCCGCTGCGGCGCAACGCACGTGGGCACTGTTTTGTCCGGCCGCCCGCAACCGCGTGTTGTGTCCGGCCGCCCGCAACCGCGCGCTGCGGAGCCTGGAGACGACGGTCCTGGTCGGATGAAAAGGTTGAGTCATGAAACTTACATGCGGCAAAACTAAGTTGCCGGACGTCCAGTCTGCATGGCTGCTGCTTCTGTTTGGTGCTCCCCCTCGCTGTTGTCACTTTCTGCAGCCCTTGCCGCCAGTTATATAGCCTCACTCGCTTTTGCGGAAACCCATCACTTCATGCCTCGTGGGTTTGTTGGGGGCCGGCCCGCACCCGGACCATGTGCTCCACCTTGCCCAGCTCCCTTTCCAGCAAGGCCTTCTCTTGGGCCGCTACCCTTCCCCGCTGCACCGCCAGCTTCCGCACTTCTAGCCGCCGGCGTTGTCGCCAGGCACGCGGCCGGCCAGCCAGGCAGGAAGCGCTTGCGGGTTTGACTTGCCCACGTAGGATGCTGTGATGCTAGGTGCCCAGCCCTGCAGTCAGAGCTCCTGACCAGCTTCCTGCACGCTCGCAGGCCCTTCTGTTTTCTCATTCCAGCCCTTTCAGCAGCCGTCCCTGCACCACTATTCCGACCTGCGCTGAGCTCACCTTTTCTTCTGAGCCTTCCCGCCTCCCTTTGCCCCTGTCCGCCCGCACTTGTCGGTGTCGTCGCCCTCGCGAACCTTTTTTCGACCACCGTGCAGCCTGCCCGGTCCGGTGCACTCCGGAGTCACTTTGGAGTCGTGGTTGCCTGCTCAGGCGTGCTGCTGGTGAGAGTTCCACCTTCTTCGTGGCTGGCAGGGCCAAGCTGCAGCCGCCGAGGTTTGCCGGCATCGTGAGGCCTTGCTGGCAGGCGCCGATCCTGCTGCCCTAGTCAGTCCATTTGTTTGGTTTTTTTAAAGCGTTTCCTCACTACAGTGACTACAGTGCCTGTCATCCCTTCCGTGTTCTCATGCTGCGCCGCCGACGCTTCCCCTTACCTCTTCCTGAGTGCCTGCCGGTGCCGTCGCCTTCTGGACCCCTTCGGCGACCATCGTGCAGCTTGCGCCCGGTCAGCTGTAGGCGCGTTTTGGCCCAGAGCTCGTGCGGGCGCGCAGATGCCGGTTGGTCGTGCTTGCGGTTGAGGTTCGTGGGCGGTGGAGTGATGAGGCCATATGAGGCCGCCTCCCTCATCCGGTCCTTGGCCCGCGACTTTGAAGCGCCAGCTCAGCTGCGCCATTGTTGTCAGCGCTCTTGTTGCCAGGTGGTCGGCCCAGCTGGCCCACGCAGGCGTGGAACGGGGCCCGGCTCGTAGTTGACACTACGAGTGTGAGGCGCGTTCTCGGCGCGACCCAGCCCGGCCCACCGCCCTTCTTGAGCCTTGGCGCCGTAGGAATCCGACCTACCCCGATCTCCTTAGCACCGCTGCCGCTTTGTTGTGCTCGGGATCGATGTCGGGAGCCGTTGGGGGTCAGAAGCGTTTGTTTTTTCCTCGCCCCTTCGCGCGTGCTAGAGCCCCAGGGCCCTCTGCCCGGACATGAGCAGGTCACTCGACACATCTTTGGTCTCCTGTCTCCTCTTCCGGCGGGCCCCGCAGACACGCTGGCCACGTTGACGGGGCTGCCCGAGCTGCTGCGCTCCCAGCGGTGCCGCCTTGTCGTGCTTGCCATCGAAGTGGGGGGCCGGTGGATCCCTGATGCGCGCATCCTCCGCAGCTTTGCTCGTGCACGAGCTCGCTCCACGCCGACCCTCCTTCAGCCGTCAGTCGTCTCCGCTTTCGTTGCCCGTTGGTCCGCCTTGCTCGCGTTAGCCGCCACTTCGCAGGGCGCCTCGCCCCTTGCTGCCGGGACTCGTGCTGATGCAAAAGGCGTGTGGAAAAAAACACCTACCCGCTGTGCGCCCCTGTTTCCTCAAGGGCTGGCCCGGTAGCTGCCGTGTGCACGCGAGGACGTTGCCCTCCGTAAAAACAGCGTGCGTGTGGGGGAAGCTGCTCTCCGCAACAACAGCTCGCGAAGCTCTTGTGCCCAGGCCCCTTGAAGTCGACGGGTTGCTGTTGCGGAATCCGGTGTGAGAAAAAACTGTCACAACCTACACCCGCGCCTAAACATGCAGATTACGTGACTCCTTCCACCAAGGAGTGCGCGTGCTGCGATCTTCTCGCTCCTGAGTCGTTAAAGCCGGTGGGTGCTGGAGCGCCCGAAGCCGCAGACTTCACTTGCAGAGCCTCCGCGCATCCGCGGTGCATTAATGGCTCCTGGCTCTCCGCCCCCCGCACCTTTTCTGGATCGTTCTACTTCGGCACCTCCAGCCCCCCCTCCCCATCACCAAGAGCACATGCCGGCGTCATCGTCGTTTGGGCAGCGGTGCACCCTCGAAAGCACGGCCGCCCGGGTGGGGCCAGCGCTCGTAAGAGCCAATCAGCTGTAGCGCGCGCCGGGGCCCCACAACCAACAGCGATTGACAGCATCCAAAAACATCCGGCGGGGCAACGACTGAGAGGGGGGCCGCCGGCTCTCATCCCCGTTCTGCATGACCTGTCTGCGGGGCCCTGGTGGCTGAAAACGGGGCAAGTCTCCAGCAAGTACCCGCCGACCGTGCCTTTTTTTTCTTCCTCTCACAAAAACAGAAAACCAATTCCAGGAAACACAGCCAATTCCTAGGAAAAACGCAGCCAATTCTAGGAAAAACGGAGCCAACTTTTTGGTACGGCACGGGGGTACGGTTGGTACGGTACGGGGGTACGGTGTGTACGGTGCGGGGGTACGGTTGGTGCGGTGCTGGGGTACGGTTGGTACGGAGCAGGGGTACGGTTGGTGGTTGGTGCGGTGCAGGGGCACAGTTGGTCCGTACCTCGAAATTGGTGGTGAGCTCTGTCCGTGGTCCGCTAGCGGCCAGCAAGCGGCCTCTCAAGAGCTGAAGCGAAAGCAGTCATGGCTGCATGGGTCAGCTGGGCAGGCCACCGCGCCACAAGAGCAGGCCCTGCAACATGGACTGAAACTGTCACTGCCTGTTTGAGGTTCAAGTCGGCTGCAAAGAAGTGAGCGACGCTCTCAGCAATTGCCCGGGTCGACAGGGCAAGGCTTCGGCCTTTTGCCGGGCAAAACCACAGGCGACCAGGCAGGGACCATGCGGGCAACTTCCGGAAGGTCCAGGGGCGGCGCCTTTGCCGCAGGTTGGAGAGGCTCCCGGGCTATCCCTTGAGCACATCCGGGGGCCGCCGGTATATAAGTGGCCTGCAGAAACAGGCGGAAAAGGCGCGGAGAGTGTCCGGACCGGATGTTTTACTCCGCGCCCTCCAAACACGAGCAGGGCAGCTCCTTTGATGCCACTTTGCCAGCAACCAACTGCAAGAAACAGTGTCAAGCAGCTGTCTTCCTGACATCTCCAAACTGTCAAGAGACAAAGGAGGTCCGCAAATCAAGGTGATTGAGCGTAAGAGCTGGGCTGAGCATCAGATGCGAAGTTGATGGAGGAAGGCGATAAAAAGACATTCCGAGTGCTGTGGCTACATAGCAGGAGGCAGAAGAAACTGAAAGACTCCTTCGCACCGGAGCCAAGAACTACGCCCAGTTGTCACATGGTGGCCCTCTGCCGCTTCGGTCTCTGCGTATTGGCGTCTTGGGCTGATTGTTTGCCTTTCCTTGGTCAGCACTTGCGCCGCTACTGCCGCAGATTGGACTCCTCAACTGGCTTGAGCTCTGTGATGGTGCGCAGGCCTCTCAGGAGGACGGGCCTTCGCTTCCCTTCTGCGCTTCCTTGCGCATGCTTCCTGATAAGCTGGTAGATGTGCGTGAAGAGGTATCCGCTAAAGCAGCAGCATGGTGCTGCTCCAAGTCCAAAAGTTCAAAATAAACTTGGCTACAAGTCGGCGTGGTAAATCGCCCAAGCAACTCACTCAGTGCCAGCAATGAGGGGGGAGTCAACATTCACGATGACATTCAAGGCCTAGAGAGTACCTGTGCGGTTGCGTGTTCTTGCATGAAGTTGTCGTTTCATGCTTGATTGATTTGGCTCAAAGATTGAAAACAGCGCGCTGTCGCACGTTGGTTGCCCTTGGCAACTTTCTTGCTGCTGCACCCCCTCTGCCAGCAGATGCCCAGCTCCTGACCAGGCACTCCTGGCTGAAGAGCTGCGGAAACCACCCCCAGACTCACCGACCCGCCTTGCCTGCGGGCCCCCGTTAACCCCCAGCAGTCAAGTAAGTCTGCATGAACAAGTGCAGCAGCGTGTGTTCACGCTCACACTCTGTGCCTGCTGCCGCCCGTTGCTCGCTAAACGTGGTTGGAAGTTGTTGCTGCTGGTGCCACGCACGCACGCTGCTGCACCGGCAGAGTTTCTTGTTTCCCCCAAGACGCCAGCCGCGGCGCCGTCGGCGCGCCGGAGCCAAAATGCCGGCCCAATTGGCCAGCTTGGGCGAGATGTCGGGCGCTCACTGCCAGCCGGAAACCTTGCGTGTGCCCGCGCGCGAGCCGCTCTCTCTCGTGAGGCCTGTGCCACCCGAGGCCGTCCAACCGCCGCAGGCTGGCCCGTTGCGCCCACTGGCGTTGGACGTTGCCTGATTGCCTCTTCTTGGTCTGCGTTCTGCGGCTGTTGTTGCGCCCGCTGCGTATTTGTAGAGGAAAGGCGCGACGGAGCGCGGAGTTCACAGTTGAGAATGTGAAAGGGCAATGGCCAGTCCATCCTGTTGCTGCTGTGTCGCAGCTCCGTCGGGCGAAAACATGAAGGACATGGCTGCGCCAGGGCATCGAGCAGAATCCAGCAGCAAGCAAGCAGACGGACTGGGCGTTGCGTGGGTGCCGTTTCAGTTTGGTGCCCTGTAAAGACGGAAGCTCAAACACTTACAGGCGAAACGCCATCGAAGTAATTCGCCACCGAGACGCTCGTCCGGCCAGTCGGAGATGACACGCTGCGTGTTGGCGCTGTGCGAGCAGGCAGGCATCAAAGGATTGCCCTGTGTCGCTTGGTGCACAACAAAAGAGAGTGAGCAGCTGTGCGCGATTTCCATGGTGCAACGGCCTCGGCCTCCGTTTTGCGACTGGGCGTTGTGGGCTGACTCGATTTTGTTAAATAGTTTTAGTTGACAAATGAATGTTCTTGATTGAAACTATTTGTCAAACAGCTGTGCCTTCATCTATTGTGTTTTTCTCAATGTAAAGACTAAGAGCGCGCAAACCTTACAATGCGAGACAAAGCTCAGACTATTGTGTGAAGCGTTGTTGCCATCTCCCGTGCAGGTGTGTCCGCTTATGATTTGTGCTTGACACTGGCCCACGGAGGCTGCTGCTGGACTTGTTTTTTGCGCGTTCGCAATCACCGGCTTCGCGAACAGGGAGTGTGCTACGGGCATCGTGTTGCAGAATTTAAGCTCAAGACAAGATGGAGCTGCATGTTTAGCTTGAACGCCTCTGCCATGCAGAATGGCAGCAATTCACACGACGACTGCCTTTGTGAAGGCAATCAAGGCCCGGGCTGGTTTGCTTTCTTGACAGTTGAAAGGGCAACTTGTGCCTTAATGGCGGCAGCCGGATTTACACAAGGAATCGGCCGACACTCTGAGGAAAAACATTGCCCTGGTCTCAGTGTCCAATGGCTCAAGGTGTGCATCATGCGCTTTTTCATGCTTGTGAGGCGTTGATCTATGAAAAAGATCCATATGGCAGCGACAGCGGTGGACTGAGACGCTGAACTGTCCTGTGCTTTATCACTTTGGCCATCAGCGCTGTCATGGTTTGGCTTTGCTAGGACACAGCAATTTAGCATACCAACCAAGCTGTCACTGGGGATGTCTTCAAAAATGCTTGTTTTCAAATGTTCACTGAATAATCCAACATAATATTAGTGTTGAATGGGGGCAAGAACTGCAGCAGGTTTGGCAGGCAGAATCGTATGCGGTTTCTGCGGAACGTGCTCCCTAGCTGTTTCTCCAGGTGACGCTGAGGACGGCGAGAATGAAAACGCAAAAGAAGAAGCGCCCGCAAGGCTGCTAGGGTTACACTGTTTCGTCACAGTTTGCCAGTTGCACACCCAAGAAACTCCAAACTCTGGCATTGCCAATTCTTCGTCTTGCCCTGGGTGGCTTGTGTTTGCTCAGGGTGGAAATCTCGAGCCACACCGAAGCCGTGGTGCATGATGCCCGGAAGGCCCATGGCCAAGGCACTTGCCGCTTGCCGCTGCCACTGGTGGTGTTCAGGTGCCAGTTGCGGAGGAGTCTGACGATGACAACGAGAGCACGGGCCACGCAGAACCAGATCTATGAGTCGTTGCGCGGCTCATGCCAAGGCAGCTCTGCAGTTCATGTGAATGCAGTCACTGACGAGCATTTCTTGGACTTCACCCTGGATGACCTTCTCACCGGTGCCTTGCCTAGCATGCCGACTTGTTGGGCGTTTCTGCCTGGTTCTGTGAGCACTGCGTGCGCCCGCGCCGCGAAGAAAACACCGCGGACTTCAACCTGGAACTATGCAAGCTGCAGGTTGGTTGGCTCCAAAGGCGCTGGGTCACATGGGTATGCAGATGTGTGGCAGGTCGGGCGTTTGTTTGGCAAAGTGCGGATTGAAGAGCGCATTGAGGCCGCGAAGGCGCTGTGAGATCCGCTGTTCAGCCTTCAAGCGAAGAAGGTTGTTTCCACCTTGCATGCTAGGAAATGGAACAATGGATGGAAGTCCTGAACACCTTCCAAGATGAATCCCGCAAGATGCTGGATGAAATAGAGGCGGGCTGCATCGTCAGGATTGATCTCAGAGGGTTTGGCCCGAGGCGACGGCAGACACAGCGGGACAAGGTCTAGAGGAGCGACGTGGCCAGCTTATGCGGGAAACGGCTTGCGCAAGCGGCGTGTGGCAGGAAAGCGTTTCTCAAAGCGGTTTGGTCAACATCTGTCATCAATCCTTGCACCCTGCCATGACGTTCCACAGTTTTGCGCTCCCGCCTTTGAAAATTGAATCACTGTGGGTGTGCGCGCAGTCAATGCCAAGTGCGCATGCAGGGCAATATGCGATTTACCTTGCTGCTCAACCCAGACGGTTTGCCCACCAAGGCCAGGACATAGCCACCATGGTCGGCCAAAACAACATTAAGATCACAGAGCACCTCGCTCAGCTGCTAGTAATAGAAGCAAAATAAACCACCAGCATCCCGAGGATGATGAAAGGTTTCATGGACAAGGCACGTGGCAGCCTTGCTTGCCTTCAAAACTCTGGGGCGCAGTCAGGCAGCACAGACGCGGCTTGACACCATGGACATGCTGCGGGCCCGTCCTTCTGTTGAGCAAGCTGGTTGCATGTGCAGTACTGCAAGGCCAGGTTTACTCGGAATGCTTATGACGACTTCTGGGATGGGCTGCCAGCACCTCAGACCGAGTGCTACAAAAACCACGACTTGGCGCCCGTCAAATTTACTAAGGCAGACTACCATTGACAGGCAAAGAATGCGGAGAAGAAGCCAGATCTCGGAAGAACATGCCGCAGAAGTGGTAGCGGAACAAAAACGCAGAGAGTCGCTTGCAGGAGCTCAGTTCTTGCCACAAAGTGGGCTGCTGGCTGGCATTAGCAAATCAACTGAAGCGGAAGACAGCATAACCGAGCAAGGGGCAGAAGATGTGACTTTGTCCAATTTGTCCGTGAAGCTTCATTTGCCAGGAGGATTGTCAGGAGTGGTGCCTGAAGAAGGTGACCAGACGACCCCAAACATGCTGGCCGCACAGATGTTGGAGGCGAGAATGGCTCTGTTTGGGTCGCTGTGTTTGCTGCGGGCGTAGGCAATCTCAATGCAGCAAGATGAGAGCTCGACTCAGGGGAGTTACTGAGTTTCTGCATCTACTCGAGCAAAACGTGCATAGCCCAGGACAAGCTACAGGAAGACACGAGTGGAAATGGAGTCTGGCAAAAAGCAGCCCGGGTCCAAGCTGTGTAATAGTCATAGTGGAATGGGGCAACCGCGAACTGCAGGCAGTACGAGAACCTGCTTCAGCTGGCAGAAGCCTAAGCGCAAGCCGCCCGGATGCTAGGAAAGTGCAGCAGCACCTGATGCTAGGCGGCGGGCGGTGAAGAACCCGAGGCGCTTTGGCTCGCGAAAAGCGCTTCCACGCTTTGCTTGCGGTTGCAAGCCGCGCATCTGACACAGCTCATGCTTCGCAGACAGCCTGAAGCTTGCCAGGAGGGCGCAGGCCAAAGCGCCGCCCTCAGTGAGATGCCTTGCGGTTTGGGGTTTGGCGGGGGTGGTTTGGCGTTTGGGGTTTGGGGTTTGGGGTTTGGGGTTTGGGGTTTGAGCCGAAAGTTGTCCACTTTTGTTGCCGCGAGGACTGTCCGAAGCTGAACGCGAGCTCCTCTCCAAGGCCCTTTGGCCATCTGAGTTGAGCCATGACCCACGCCTCGAAAGTCCAGGTACAAGCTGAGGCCCGTGTGGCAGCCTCCGAAAAGCTGCTGAACACAGAGGACACCGATTTCAAGAAAGCACGGGATAAACCGTGGAAGGCTTCTTGCAGTGGAAGGCTCCTAGTTCTGAGCTAAAACGGTTTTGGCAATTCAGTGTGCTTTTCGTTGGGTGTCATGCATCATGTTAATGCATTGTGCATTTTCACGTCAGTTTGCATGAGTATGCAAATGTAGACATATGCACACGTGCTAGATAAACGTATATAAACGTATCGTTTTACTTTACATGTGCACATGACATGTCAAGAATGTGGATGTGCGTTACATACGCACCACAGGCATATAATGTAAGATTATTTACACACATACATATACATAAACACATATATATATATATATTTATTAGGGTCGACACGCAGAATTCCCAGGTGCACACAACGTGAAATTAACATTTTCATTTGACACTGTTTGTTTGCACACACGCATGCGCAAATGCTATTGAAGTACAGGCAACGCATCTTACAAACATGCATCACACCCAGCAGCGTCAAGCCCACCACAAGTAGATGCGCCACAGCAATCACGACACTACATGACGTTGAGCAGGAGGGAGCACCGTTTGCCGTTTAGGAACTGCCACCGAAGCATTGTATTTTCTAAGCAGGTAGTGTTGATATACGCAAGCCAGGCGCCTTCTTGCCAGGATCCCCTGCTAGCTGTTCCAGAAGTATAGGGACACAGGGTTTGAGCCATTGGTGCATTTCTTGAGATGACTCTGACTTGAGCATTCTGCAGGAGGGACAAAGGTTGGCAGAGAGGGTTCTGGACTTACGAGTTCCGTGTTGTCGTGTGTTCTTTGCGTGCTTGTGTCAGCCCGGTTGTTTTTTTTTTTATGCTGCTACATGCTCAGGCAGGTGGCAAGAACTTCGAGGTTCCTGTCTGTCAGGTGAGGGAAACACATTGCTTTCACTTGCCAGGAGCAGAATCAAATCGTCTTTGAGTGCCAGCTTCTGAGCCACATGGTTTCGTGCCGCCGCACCATGGAAAGCTACCTCACAGTATTCCCTTTAGGTAGGAACTTGGAGCAGAAGGCTGGGCAGTGCGGCACATTTGGCACGTGTCGAAGTGGAAGTTCCATAGGCAAAAGAGCTCGAAAAAGAGCTGAACAACACGTGCGGCGCATGGGTGTGCAGGTAATTTGACAGTGCACTGACCCAGCTCGCAAGGACAACATCAGAGGAAAGAATCAAGGCTGGGTGTTTGCGGCTGGTGCCGCATGTGTCCGGTTGAAAACATCGAGAGGATCTCGAGCAGCAGCTTGCGCTCAAGAAAGCTCAGTCTGAGCCTTGGAGCCTTTGAGCCTTGGAGCATGGAGCTGCCATCGGCGGCCATGGGCTCAGGCTCGACCGTGATGCAAGGCGGTCAGATAGGAAGGCCACGCACTCGGACTGCGGACCTCGGACCGCAGCTGCAAGATGACCTGAGCGGACCTGAGGCGAAACGAGAACAGAGCCGTGCCAAGTTCCAAGTTGGGATCGGCTGCGCCTTACTTGAAGCTGGCAGCAAGCAAGGAAGCTGCTGACCCGGACGCAGAGGAAGTGAAGGCAGGATGCGAGTTTGAGCACCGCTTTCTTTTAACGCCTCCGGCTCAGACCGCCGACATCATAGGCCTGCTTTCTTATTTGTGTCGTATTTTCCCTTTGGAATTATCCCATTACAAGTCTTACCGCGGAATGTCTCCATTCGAATTTTGCCTTTGGAATTCTCCCCTTGGAATTGGCCCTTGTATTTTTCCCAGAGCTCTCCCATTGGAATTCGCCCTAAGGAATTGTCCCATTTGGACTTTTCCCCTTTTGGAATTCTCTGAACTTTTCCCATTGGACCGTTTTGCTTTGGACGTTTTTCCCATTGGAATTCTCCCTTTGGAAAGACCCCATTGGACATTTCACATTGGACTTCTCCCAATGGAATTTTCCCATCTACCTTTTCCTTTGGAAATTGTCCCTTCGGAATTCTCGCATTGGAATTATCCCATTGTAATTTTCCCACTATTGTTTTTTTCCCTGTGGAGTTCTCTCCCATAAGAATTTTATCCACTGGATTTTTAGCTTTGGAGTTTTCCCTTTGGAGTTTTCCCATCATTTTTTCCCATTGAAATAGTCCCATTGTAATTCTCCCGGTGGAATTGTCCTATTGAACGTTATCCTTTGGAGTGCTCTCCCATTAGAATTTTACCCATTGGATTTTTCCCTTTGGGATTTTCCCTTTTTAAATATGAGCGGCCGACAATCAGAACATCTTCGTGGCTTAACTTGTTAAGATCTTAAGGGCTTCAAGTCTGAAAATAGCAATGGCTTACAATCTTGAATTCTCAATAGCTTCCAATCTGACCATCTTAATGAAGTTACATCTTAGAATCTTGGTGGCTTAACGTGTCAAATCTTCATGGCTTAAAGTCTTAACATCACAATGGCTTCAAATCCTTAAGGGCTTGAAATCCTAGAATCTTCACGGCTGAACATCTTACTGGCGTAAAGTCTAAAGAATGTAGTGGCTGAAAAGAATATCTTAGTTGCTTAACGTGGTAGAATCTTAATGGCTGAAGATCTTAAGATATTAATATTTCAATAGTGTAAACCATGACGCAAGCTGCTCAGATTCACAGAGTTTAAGCCATTAGGATTTTGAGATTTTGAGGAGTTCAGCCATTATTTTGTGATTTAAGCCATTGAGATGTTAGCACATTAACATCTATCTTGGATGCGACAAGACACGAATACGGACCCTTCATGTGACTCTTTGCGCCCCTTTTTTTTCCAGGATGTCATCCAGACAATGCCAGTGATGCTGGCGATGTTGCGCTGAAGCTGCTAAGGATGCAAAGGCGGACCCGCCCACTGTGCCGCAGGATTCAACCTAAAAGGGAACGTCTAGGAATCACCGCGTGGTACGTGCCCCCCCCCCCCCCCGCAATAGTCTGAAACAGTGCCCCTGGGGGCGTAACGGGCAAAGAAGTAAGGAGCATTTCTTATGTCCAATACGCCGTTTGTTGTCGGCGGATGTGTCTACATGGTTGCCTGTGCTTCAAGGCTCCCGAGGCATCAGCAGTCATCGCAGAGTTCCTTGTCTGCACTGAAGCCAGATCTCGGCAGAGACTCGCTAGTTGCTCGCAATTTACCAGTCGCCTCTGAAAGTCCTCGTTGTTTTGGCTTGATTTTTTAGCCGAGGTTGCTGTGCCTGGTGCCAGGAATGGAAGTGAGTCTGCAACAGGCCGACTTGGGGAAGCCCAGGCTTCACGATGCCATAGCCACGTTAGGTGCAAGAGGCTTTGGAGAGACTGCAGCGCACCTTCGAGGCGGAGAAGGCACGCGCGTGGTCGTAACTTTGAAGGTGCGAAGCCGAGATGCGAGTGTCAGGAGAGGGCGCTGAACGAACGCATGGAGCCGGGTTCTGAGATTCATTCTGAGCAGTCTCCTTGTAGAAGCCGTCCTCAGGTCAGCCGGCATCAAGCCACGTGCTCAGTCGCATCTCCATGCCTGTCACACTTCCGCCATCAGGCCTGATGACTTGTCCAAGTCCAAAGTCGACGTCTTGTCCAGGGCTTTCAATTTCAAGCAGTTTCAAAGTAAATTCCAGCACGTCGTTTGCAAACGCCCATGATTCAGGCACGAGAGACTTCAGAAGGTCAAGGACGAGGCGCAGTTCCTGATGGAGGAGAGGACCAAGCTGGAGCAGGAGCCCTTCATTGCTCCTCCGTCCCGATTGGGGAGCGGCAAAGCGGCAAGCCACCGAAGCTTTCAGGAGCTGAAGCCGCCGAAGCCGGCCAAGAAGCCGAAGGCCAGGTCGCTCCATGCTCGCTTCTGATGCGGGGGGAGAAAAAAACGACCCATGGAAACGCGACGCAGAAGCCGCAGGCAGCGGCCGCGCAAGCCGAGCCCGAAAAGGAGGAAATTGAGCACACGGAGCAGGTGTTACAGTGGCAGTTCCGGCCCCATTTGAAATGACCCCAGTTGGATTTCCCGGATTCCAAGAACCGCCTAAGGACGGCTTGCGCGGCGATTGGCTTCCTCTTTGACGCCAACGGCATGCCCACCATGACTGACGAGGTGAGGCTTTCAGGAGCTCGAGGCGTTTTGTGCTTGCCGCTGAGGTGCCACGTCTCATAGACATCAAAAGCGTCGTGGAGCCAGCTCCGTAGTCCAAGAGCCAGTGGGCTACGCAGGTTTTAGTCTTTGGTTCCATTTGCCAAGACACCATTGTGGTACTTTTGTTTGAGCCACAGCCAATTCTTTCGCTTTGGCTTAGTGATCAGGAGAACATACTCCATTGGGTCAATCTTGTGAGCCTGAGGTCACGGCCATATCTGGCTGCTCTTACAAAGGCACTGTTAGAGACTTGCGTCGATAGCGGGCTGTGAATCGGCAAGGCCTGCCGGCTGCTGGAAATGCATCGGGCACCATCCCGAGTTTTTTTTGGTTGGGTCGGGTTGCTTTGGGTGTCTGGTGCTGGGTGCATATCTTTCACCAAAGTTGAATCAAAATTCTGCGAGACGTTGTCATTTCACTTCAGGAGACCTTAGTCCAGCAGCTCGTGGCGAGCGGCGAGCTCCCGGAGCAGCTTGAGGACAGCCAGGAGCTTCGGATTGCCTTGGACATGCGGCCCCCTCTGCATGGCTCTTGGCTCTGGGCTAGGATGTCTCCCGCGCCGGCGAACAGCAGCTCGCCAGCAGAATCGCAATCCGGCACTTCTGATTGGCTCGAGTGCGAGTCATGTGTAGGCGCCGGCAGCCTGCCGGGCACCAAGCACACTAGAGGTGGGTGTGTAGCCCGCCTTCTGCAAGGCTAGAGGAGGCAGAGATGGGAGCAGCAGGGGGAGAGAGGAAGGAGCAGGACGAGCGGGACAAGTAGGAGGAGGAGCAGGCGGAGGAGGAGGCAGAGGAGGAGGAGGAGCTGGAGGAGGAGTAGCAGGAGGAGGAGGAGCAGGAGGAGGAAAGGCACCACCAAGAGGAAGAAGAGCATCAGCAACAGGACCAGGAGTCGAAAGAGAATCCGAGCGAGAATCGGGCAAAGAAGCTGGCAGGGAGGAAGGAAGACGGGCGAGCAAGCAGGGAAGGCAGGATTAATTAATTATGCAATTTGTGTCGCAAGACATTCGCTGGATCCGCCACCGCCTTCTGTCAAGCCAGGCGAGCATCCATGGAGAAGGCCAGGAATGGCCTGAGAAGCGGTGGCTTCGCATAGCGCAGCTCAAGCTGCCTTGTACGCTGTTTCCTGCTCTTTTTTTTCTGCGCCAGCCGTCCACTAGCTCTGCTCTTCTCGGGTCCCAGGTTCAAAGGTGCCCCTCGCGTGCTTCTTCCCATAACCTCAGACCCCGCGAGCACCTGAAGCACCCGATGCCTTTAGCCCAGCACTCCGCAGCACAGCTTCAAGATCTGTTCCGCCTTCTCACCGAGGAGGGCTGCTGCTGCTGCTGCTGCTGCTGCTGCTGCTGCTGCTGCTGCTGCTGCTGCTGCTGCTGCTGCTGCTGCTGCTGCTGCTGCTGCTGCTGCTGCTGCTGCTGCTGCTGCTGCTGCTGCTGCTGCTGCTGCTGCTGCTGCTGCTGCTGCTGCTGCTGCTGCTGCTGCTGCTGCTGCTGCTGCTGCTGCTGCTGCTGCTGCTGCTGCTGCTGCTGCTGCTGCTGCTGCTGCTGCTGCTGCTGCTGCTGCTGCTGCTGCTGCTGCTGCTGCTGCTGCTGCTGCTGCTGCTGCTGCTGCTGCTGCTGCTGCTGCTGCTGCTGCTGCTGCTGCTGCTGCTGCTGCTGCTGCTGCTGCTGCTGCTGCTGCTGCTGCTGCTGCTGCTGCTGCTGCTGCTGCTGCTGCTTTGCTCAGCTCGCGCATGGGGCACTACCCTGGCGCCCTGCCTTTTCTTGGGACTGTGTGTCGGCTCTCAGCAAGGCTGAAGGAGCAGGTGCCATCAGGCCCTCACAGCTGCGTTGCCTCATCACTTCCTTGCGACAGGCCTGGAGGAGACAGGCCATTCGCCCGAACTAGGTCCCAATTCGGGCAGCTCTTAGCATAATGGGCTATCTCTCTTCGGCTGACACGCCTCATCCTTGGTGCGAGCGACTCCTCAAGCCCCACATCTCCACTCGCACACGCGCGCACACAAGCCTGCAAGCACGCATCGCGCTGCTCTGGACACCCTTGCCCAGTTTGTGCCCATTTTGCTTTGCAGATTCAGCGTTTTTGCTTCCATTGAGTGAGTGATGTGGCCCCTGAAGACTTGGAGGAGATGAGACCGCCCAAGAGAAGAGGCAGGATGGCGCTGATGGGAGCCGCGAGCCGAGCTTGAGCGCCCTGCCGTGACACTCCACGCACCGGCAGAGAGACCCGGCGATTGCGTCAAGGCGCTTTGCTCGCCGCGAGGGTCTCAAGGAAAAAAAGGCCATGGGCCACATGCAGCGCAGTGGGCGCCACTGCAGGGAAGACCTGCCCACTGTGACAGAGGAGGCGAAGGCACGGGACTGCATCCCCGGATTTTGCCATGAGCATGAGGTGCCCTGCAAAACTGACAGGCCAGCGTGCTAGGTCTGCTCAACACGCACCGGGAGCTGGAAGACCTGTCACGAGCTTAGGCGACGCCCGGTCCCGGCAACGCAAGTGCACGCAGCCCAGGCGCAGTCAAGTGAAGCACCTGGACACCCGCATTCATCGAGCAAAGTCGCGACCTTGTGGTTTCATGATGTGTCATACAATCCCCGCGTGCATGTGGAGCCGAGGATACAGAATCAAGATGGCAAGAAGGACAGCCGCACCGCCCCAAGTGGATGGCTTGAATTCATGGTTTAAGCAGCTTAAAGGTGCGAAGGCAACTGTTTAGCGCGCACTAGCCACGTGCCTTCATCTTGCCTCATTTTGCCATGCGAAAGGTGGAGGTGACGACGATGAGGACGATGGTGGTCCAGACGAGAACCGCGAGCTGAGACGAGAGGCCCTTCGTGCTAGGAATGATCGCAGAAGAGATTTCTTGCACAGGTTATTTTGTGACCCTGGCTTGATGCATTCCGGTCTCCAGCCCATCATCCGCCAAGCAGGGGACACGGCAGATTGGTAGATGATTTTTTTTGTCATGAAACCAGGACTGGTGACAGATAGGACCGGATCCCCACAGGTCCCCCATCGGCTTCCTACAGGTCCTAAAGTGTGTTCTGCAGAGATTGTTGAGACCGACGCCGTCAGGTTCAACGGAAGCAGAAGGAGCTGAATGGACTGCGAAAGCGTTGGGCGTTTGACACCCAGCTTGAGAGTCACGGCTATGCGATAGCATGCTGGCAAAGTGCATTTCCCGAGGGAAGAAAAAGGCACTCGAGAGAAGGCTGCATAAGCCTCAGCAAGAGATTGCACGGGCACACTGTGCGAGGTGTTGCCTGGTGTTGCCTGGTGTTGCCTGGTGTTGCCTGGCGTTGCCTAGGTTCAGCGCCAGTCAGCCATGACAGGATCGGCGGTGAGGCTGGGGCAGCACAGATACTTTTCAAGGCTGCGTTTTTGCTTGGGAGTGTTGAGGTATTTGGTCATGGGCCGGCAGGAGGTGCGTTCTCGTTGACCAGATGCATGTGCACTAGATGTTCCCTACTCGCAAGGCTGCAAAAGCTGATGACGCGGCCTCTACATCCTCTTCGTCATCTTCATCCTCAAGTTCTGACTCCTGACTGGACAGCCAGTCACAACAAAATGTCGATTGGCCTTGCACCAACGCCATAGCATAG
>CAUJNA010003687.1:0-95000 GCA_963377175.1 Effrenium voratum | reverse complement strand
GAAGCTTGGACGCGTTTCCTCGGGCCCATAATTTTGGAGCCAGGGATCCTGGATGCGTTTTTTCAGGGGCCACATTCTGACCGTACGTTCCGGAACGCACGTTTTACGTTCCACGTTTTGGATCGGCTATGGTGTGTGTGTGTGTGTGTGGGTGGGTGCGTGCGTGCGTGCGTGCTTGCGCGCGCGCGCGCGTGCGTGCGTGCGTGCGTGCGTGCGTGCGTGCGTGGGTGGGTGGGTGGGTGGGTGGGTGGGTGGGTGGGTGGGTGGGTGGGTGGGTGGGTGGGTGTGTGTTCGTGTGTGTCTGTGTTTGTGTCTGTGTCTGTGTCTGTGTCTGTGTCTGTGTCTGCGTGTCCGTGTTTATGTCTCTCTGTGGTTTTGTGTTTGTGTTTGTGTGCGTGAGAGAGAGAGAGAGAGAGAGCGAGAGTGAGAGAGACAGAGTGCGCGTGTGTGTGTGTGTGTGGCGGACAGCCTGGGTGCACGCAGCCAATCAACCAGCGCCCCACACTGGACGCACCAGGCGTTCGGGGTTGGAACGCGCGCGCTAGCGGTTTGACTGCGCAGGCAGTGATTTCCTCCGTTGGCTGCGTGCAACACAAGCAGTCCATAAGTGCGGGGCGGGGGTGCTACTGGTAGTCAAGCCAGAGTCAAGCTCTCCCCTGTTGTTAATTTTAAACAATTTGCACTCCTATTTTGGGGGGGCCGCAACACTTGGCCTTTGGTTTTCCACCAGTTTCCCTTGTCATCGGGTGGCGCTGGTGATGCTGAGCGAGGACGCCAAAGCAGTGCTGAGGATGCTGGGCCCAAGGAGATTCGAACATTTCGGGATTTAAATACAATGTGTCCCGTATGAAAGGATAAGTCCGGATTCACTGTGTTGGGGAAGGGTACGGGAGAGGGAACGGAACAGGTAAGGAAGAAAGCCGTCTGTTTTCAGCGGATAACCAGCATTCTTATTTGTTTTGAAGGAATGTGAAGTGTCGCGCAGAATTTGTGGCGCGCTTGTGCGTGGTTTGCCCCAGGCTTTGGGATCGTCTTCAAGGACACCCTTGAAGCTTTGCTCGCAGCAGGTGGGGTCGACGCACGAATTCCAACCAAAGACCAGGTGAACGTTGCAGGGGAATCCTTGTTTCGTACATCTGCTGAAACAGACGTTGTGGACCTTTTCATTGGCCACTCCTGGAATGCTGGGCGCTGGCCCAAATTTCTGGCGCTTTGCATGTGCCTCGGCAGGATATGGGTGTGTGCCTTTTTAAGGTGCGCAAGGTTTAGTTCAGGATGGAAGTTCGACCTGTGCGAATCATCCCCCCGCACCATACCTCGAAGCATGCTTCCGAACCATACCCCGAATCATACCCTCTTCACAACGTCAGGTACTACTACCACTTCTAATACTACTGCTACTCCCTCTACGACAACAACCAGGACTACTTCTACTATTGCCACTGCTATTACTACTGCTACTACTACTGCTGCTGCTAACTACTAGTTACTAGGACTACTGCTACTACTACTACTACTACTTCTTCTTACCGCTTCTACTCCAGCACTACCACTACTACTATTGCTGCTGCTGCTACTACTTCCAGAGCGGAAACACCTCGAATCACGCACGAACAATACGTCGAACCATACCTTTTGTTTGTGCGCGTGGCCCTGTGGCCAAGTGCGCGAAATTCGAGATTGTCAGCCAATGTTGCAACAGAAGTTTCAGTTCCTGCGAACCATACCCCGAATCATACCCTCGAATCATACCTCGAATCATACCCGCGAATCATACCCCCCATCCAAACTTCCCGTTTCGAGCGCCTTTTTTTGGTACAGGGAGAAATGAAACGCTTTGTTTCACAGGAAGCTAGACTTGCGAAGTGTGGCAGGAGGGGACTGACAGCCCCCCCTATTCTGCCATTGCTCTTTTGACCTTGCAACGGCCCCCACCTTTAACCGCCTTGCCCCAAACCGACAACAGCGCGACATGCGCCTTTAATGGCCGAGGTTGTCTCAAGTCTCTCCCCTGGCATAAACTCAGGTCATTGCAAGGTGTAAAGGTTTGTGAAGCCTGTCGTGAGGGCAGGTCAAATCAGCGTCCAGCTGATGCCCGAAACTCGCGGCTCATTGTGAGGCTTTTGGCTTTTGCGCTTGTGGCGCGGGACCGGCGTTTAAAAGATCAGCCTGAAATTGCTGCTGGGCGTTTACTTGCGTGACAATGTGCGATGGGCGGGATGGTTGGGGGATGGCGGCCGGCTGTGATGAAACGAGTTCGTTCTCTGACGGAAGAAGAAGTTCGGACAAGCTCCCCACCAAAGCAATGATCGACTAAAAGGAGATGGTGTATGTTCGTCTGGAGAAAAGCATGCGAGAAAGAGAAGGGCTATACCTTCAAACGCCCGAAGAACTCAGCTGAAGTTGCACACACGTCAGGCTGCTGAAGCTCAGTCACGCCCTTGCTCTTTACCGTCTCGATTGCCCATGAGTGTCCGCGCTCCGTAGTCATGTTGTGGAAGTCATCCGCAACCGTGGCGCCCAACCGGCTTCGGAATCTATCCGCCCAATCATTCTCACCGTTTCTGCACGCTGGGCCCCTTGCACAGTGTTGCGGGATTGCCTTGATCCAAGCGCCCTGAGGTTGATGCTGGGGACATCGTGCTGGGCGTGTCGGGACAACTCCACCCACCAAGAAGCACGAGAATTGCCAGAAAGTCGTTGCTGAAGGTCAGGCAGCCCTGCTTCACACAAGGAAGACAAGGGAAGACTAGCGGGTCACGCAGATATTTTCGCCAATCACCAGCGTACTGGCGGACCAAAAAAAGAACAAAGGAAAGATGCAGTTCTGAGATGGGCCCAACGGCAAATGGAATCGCGTTGACGCACGTGAGTGGTGGGGCAGCGATTGGTGTCCACTGACTCCAGGCCTGCCGCTGCACGGCCGCTTCTCCTGCACGGACAGATCAGAATGGTCTGTGCCACCTGGGAAATGTGTCAAGCGACATGCGCAAGTAGGATCCTTTACATGTGGTGGCCAAATTCAAGTCCCCCCCCTTGCGAATATGGTCATAGCATGGTGCAAAGGTTTGCGGAGGATTCCGTGCGAGCAGGTCAAAAACATATCGAGCCGACGCCAAAATAATCGCAGCTTCATTCTGGTGGGTTTTTTGCGCTTGTGGCGCGGGACCGCTGCGGGACAGACGATTGAGGTCTGTTGGGATAGGGTGCCCTCGATTCTCAACAAGTCACATCTTCAATGAGCACAAACCTCTTTTCAGGATTCAAGAAGCATTCCAGCCGTTTACCCGACGACTAAGGTACTTCAATCTCGGCATGGCAATCAAATATGCCTGTGGTACTTGGCTTCTTATGGTGGTCGTGCTGGTGGCACGGAGTGGAATAACCGGCCTAGGAGGCAGCTGCCTTCTCTTGCCATGCCTGGTATACCTGCCCATGATTGTGTTGCTCCTTGTGTTTCTATTGGGGCATCAGATCGTGGGTGAGACTCCATCCCTGTGGGTGGACAAGCTTTGCATTCACCAAACAGACCCAGACTTGAAGGCTGAACAGATTGCAGCTCTCGCGGTCTTTGTCGCTCGGTCACAGCGAATGTTGATCTTGTGGGACGACACGTACTTTGAGCGCTTGTGGTGCAATTTAGAGCTCGCCACCCACGCACGCTTTTGCGGAGCAGAGAAAGTGGAAGTGCTGCCTTTGTGGTTGGCCCCATGGCTACTAGCCTCGATCTTGCTGGATATACTCGGTGTGACCCTCTTTTTCCAGTTGGAGCCGGTCTTTCCCAAATGGAGCGAAGCCGTCACTAGGTACGCAGCGGCGATGCTTGGGGAGACCAGAGGCGGATCATATTTTGTGGCATGCTTTGCCGTCTGGCTGATGTCAAGCATAGTCTACTTGCCCATCTCTATACCTTGTTTCTTCTCGTTCCGGATGAAGCTGAGAAGTCACCAGCTAATGCTGAATCAGATGGCAGCTTTTGATGTGAAGAATGCCAAGTGCAGTCTTCCTGCGGATCGGGAGCCCATTACCCAACACGTGAGAGAGCTCTTCAGGGATAGAGATGGTCGTGAAGAGGACGCCAAGGGAACGGGTGATGTTGATGCTGGGGAGGCAGGCAGCTTTGTTTGAAAGTCTCAGCCAAGGCCAAAAACTGAACAAATCCGAACACCTTGTTCCAAATGTGTTTTATGTCAACCTCGCCAAGGGCATACTCTGCCTCCCAAAGCATTGTTCTGAAACCAAAACTAATCTTGAGGTGGCCAACTTCCAGCGGTGTTCATTGAATTTCACAGCGAGTAGCATGGTATGATGATAGCATACCATGTGTTTCTTGCAGATCTTGCAGGTCTGTCTTCAAAATTATGCCGTCAACTACTTCCCCGACCCTCTGCAGCGCTTCAATGTCTACGTCCGGGGGAAGCTTCGGGACTCTGTGATCGCACAGATCGGGGATGAGCTGTTTGTGCCTTGGCGGACCTGCTTGATTGCTTTCCTCCCCATGATCCTATACTCCTCTGCAAATGTGCTGGGCTGCGACAATGCGCCATGTGAGATTTCCTTTCGGCTGCAGGGCTTTCGCTCTGCGAGTGAATGCATGATCACAAATGCTGCGGCCTGGGTGCTGTGCATTACCTTGGCATTTCCACTGACCTACCCCATCCTCCTTCGGATGCTCAAGTTAATTTTCTCATTCGGAGATGGTGTGCCGCAACATGTCGCAGCTTTCTTGTGCTGTCCTTTGGCATTCATGTACAACTACATTTGCGGCGGCCTCATTTGGGCGTCTCTTATTCCTTTGGTGTTGCAGTACTCGGTGAACAAGCTCTTGTTTTTCCTCTTGGTCCTAGTCGTTCTGTCAGTGCAACTCGCGTGGCTCTTTTCTGGCCACATCCGGCAACGCAATGAAATGTCATGCCGCTGCACCAAGCGTTATGAGGCAGTCAGTGGCAACTCGCACGCCACTTGAAATGATTCTACATTACCTTTCTCTTTGGATCCGGATCCATAGAGCTCTTTGGATCCGGATCCATAGAGCATATGCAAGTACAAGAAGTACTTGGAGTACTGGGCAGTGGCCGGTTTGGCAACCAAACATGCATATTGCCCGGAACTATTTTACCTATAAGACTGTTCGAAGGGAACAATCGTGAGACGTATCATGAGCTTGGCTCTCCTATTCAAGGTCTGCTTGCCGCGGTCCAAGTTTCTGGTTTCACCTTCCCAATAACGGTTTGCCGACTTTTGCAAGACGCCGCACCGCGCGCGTACCATTGCCAATTGCAGTGTTTGTGCCCCATGTCAATGCAGCATGGATTGAACACCCTTTCTGACGGTCATGATGCTTGACATTTTTGGTCTGGTGCAGCGGGCTTCTGACAAAGTCAGTGGAGCCAGTGCCGCTATCAACCGCCAGGTCGCAGTACCCAAGCCTTCCATGCCGAGGTGCAACCTGAGATATCCCCACCCCTTTCAAAATGGAATTGGGGGAGGGGGGTGACCCGTGGAATTCATTTAGGGTTCCATTTTCCTTTTGTGGGGAAGACTGAATATTGGAATTGCGGGACCCCCCACCCCCCTGCCCCTTGGGGTTGGGGGGATCCTGAGTTGAGAGTCCGCAGACTGCATTGCAACCGAAGTTGGACGAAGCGGAGGGAGTTTGCCACCATACCCTTTCAGGCCAGAACCATGGCAGCCAGGACCGGTTGCAACTCAAGGCAGGGTGGTAATGTAGCAATTCGGGATGTTAGTGTTTTTCCCGCCTCAGATCTACAGCCTTCTGGCGTGGGGACCCCATTTCTGCCGGACCGAAGGTAGTGCATCCAATTTCGCTTCTCAGGCGTCAGAAATGTCGCCGCAAAGCCTCCCAGGCAAAAAAAAACTCGTTTCAGCACGCGCGGCCGTGCCTATGGTGCAAGGCATGGGGCCAGGCTCTTCGAGCGCACTGGTTCCACTTCCAAAGGCACGTCCCTTTGCAGAACAAACCGCCGGAAGATGCCCGAAGTGAAGGCACAAGCCATGCCGTCTGCTGCATCGCTCGAGGACACACTTCCCATCACTTCCCGATGGATGCCGTTTTCATCTGGTTTCGAATGTCCGAGGAGCAGCTTCAGGAGCAGGCGAAAGCGGCCATCATGAAGCTTCAGGGAGGAGAACCTGAAGAGATAGGCAAGAGTTGCTGTTGCTGTTGGCACTAGTTTTAGGAGCAGGACTAATTGGTGCTGGCTACAGAGTGCAAGACAAGTGCTTAGACATGCCCAAACTCGGAAACCAACCTCGATTCTGCATCCCAAACCATGCCCTTGCTAAACTACGCTAAGCTGGCATTTAGACAAGCATTACAACACATGTGCCAGTTTCTGCAAACTCTGCAAGAAAGTCAAACCAAAATTTACATCGAACATATGTTGTTCTTTTGGGTTGCAGAGCGAGAGAGAGAGAGAGAGAGAGAGAGAGAGAGAGAGAGAGAGAGAGAGCTGGCTGATGGGTTGCAGCAGACCAGTTGTGACACGCATTGTTTTGAAGAAACGGATCATTGCGGGAAGGGGGGGGCAGGGCCGCACAAAAAATCAATGAATCGCCAGGTGGTGTTGATGCTGCCGTTTTCGAGGACCACTGTTTGCACTTTGGTCGATGGGTTTTGGCAATCACACGTGATGAACTTGGAAGTCAACCTTTTGGCGCCAGGAACAAGTTCAAGATTTCCGACAACGCTTCGGTCTCGATGACCGGGTGTATTCGGAACTCAGAGAGGCCAGATACGCAAGCGCACAAGGCACATTCCAACACAATGCATGCTCCATGCACGGCAGGTCATGTCACGACGGACGGACACGTTCCAGCAGGCTCTGATTCGTCACCCTGGGGATGGCATGATTTTGGTTTTTCAGGACATGCAGATGCTCTTCAACCAACTGACCCATGCACGGCATCCGCCTGGTTTGCTATTGGTTGGGCGCTCGTAGCATGTTTGCTTTTGCTTGCTGCCATGCCTCCAAAGAGAACGAGTTGGGACGTTACGCAGCAAGGGTTCGGCAGCTTGTCGACCAGGTCAAATTGCGCGAGCTCAAGCAGCTTTCACCACCAGTTGTCAAGAGCTCTTCATTGATGGTTGTTTGAGAGATGTTATGTTTCAGCGATTTTCTTCTTGTTTGCCAATGCGTGCAAGGAGCTCAGATATCTGCGGCGACTTTGTGAGAGGCTGGCAATTTGTTTCCGCCAGTTTGCGTAGCATTCAAATTGATTTCCATGTTTGAGAACCTTTGGATTTGAAAGAGTTTTGCACTGTGGTTTAACATGGTGGGCATTGACAATCTGAACATGTTTAAGACTGCTGATCATTGCACGGTCCAAAGTCCAAACGAATTGATTTGATATATCATGATATATCAATTTGTTCAGAGACATTGCAGCATTGGCAGGTTATTGCGCCCGTGGGGAACTATGCCGCTTCTCCCATGACAAGGCACTCATTGTTGGGGGTGACTGCATGCTCAAGTTGAAAGAAGAGGAAACACCATGCGAATTAGGAGGGTTTCAGAAGGCGAAATTTTGCAGATCCCGTTATTGACAGTTTCCAAGCAACAATCAAGCAACCTAAATCAGCGGATCTGATTTGAGAAAGAGGAAAACTGCTAATCGGCAGTGCGAGCACAATGGGCAGCGGCCAATTTACAAATCCGGGTCTGTAGCTGCTCGCAAGACAGCAGCACCAATAAACGGCGTTGCGTGTTGGCTTCATTTCAGTCGTGCTTGGAAAGCGTTGACATTTAAAACTAGGATGCCAACTCTTGTTGCAGGGGGCATCGCCAAGCTCAACCAGACCACCTCCAGATCCGGCAGTGATGCAAGGTGACTTTTGCAATTGGCCTGACCCCCTTGCAATCCACTGCTTATGCCGGAGGAGAGATCATGTCCTTGGTGCAAAAGTTCAGTCTAGATGACAGGACGAGCAATCGGATAGGATTGTGCCTGTTGCATCGTGCCGTATCGTGCCCCAAAACAACCAAAGAGGGACACCGTGTGCAGGATAAAAGTCAGGCTGATCGAGACCCTTACGCGGCGAGTTCATGGCTTATCGATTCTTGAATGTGCTTGTTGAGAAAAAACACTGTTTTGCCTGTTGCGATGTGCATTGGCACGTGTTCTTTCCTTGAGCATCTCGAGGCAGCTTCGTTTTGGGATGCATGCGCCCCAGTTTTTGAGATGCGAGTGCTGGCACACTGCTTCCACTCGTGTTTTCATGCAGCTCTTGTGAGAGGACATGGCAACGCTTCGCGACATCATGGCGTCGGCTGCTCGTGTCATTTGAGATGACTGATCGCAAGTGTTGAACTGAAAGGACCGCACGCAATCCTCCGGGGCTGCTCTCTGTCAAGCTGACAGAGATGGAGCAGGGCCGTTTCGTTGCCAAAGGCAGATAATTGCGCACTCCGATGGTAGGTGTCGTGTTTTTCTTGCCAGGCGGCACGGTTGGACCACCAGTTGTCGAAGTGCCAAGGGTCATCAACACAAACAAGGCTTGTAGACTTGTTGGCCTCGGCAAATTCATCACTATCTTGTTGCAGTCGATGGAGATGTGTGGAGATTTCCGAAGAGGCGTTTGTACTCGCCGGGGGCTCACTTCGATTGTGGAGGTCGGATTCCCTAAGGCTCACCGCTCCAACGCAGGCCCCCGTGCCCTCCAGTGAAGAACCCCAAAAAAAATCCCTGAGAAATCCAGGGGCCCTTGAAAACAAGCCATTTTGAGGATTCCAAGACTCATCGGCAGCCTCGGGGTGTGTGACGCTTCTTTCCTGTCTCGTGCATCTCTAGGTGGAGACAGGTGCAAGTTTTCCCACGGAAATCCTCAACCCCCGGGTGGGCCACCCCCCACCGTCATGGCGGCCTGCGCCCCAGAAGTCTCGGGCCGCGGATGTTGCGAGACAGCGGAAGGGGGGGGGTTTCGACTGGCAGGCGCTCACCGAGAAAGCCGGGATTGTTGGCCAGCCTCCCGGAGTGGGAGTTTTTTGTTTTTCTTTGGCGGGCATGCTGGCAATGTGCGGTTTGCATGTGTGTCAGGCACGCCTGCCTGTGGCTGAGATGGTTTTGAGTCGGGAGAGACGGGAAATGCGAGCGACATGGCCAGCCCATGCATCCAAAAATTGCCGATGTTTTACATGGATAATGGCAGCAGATGCCATGATGCTGAGGCTTCAGTCCCAGCAACGCCCGGGTTTACGGCTGGCTCGCGTTTCTCGGACACACCGCCGGCTCCCCTGGGCTTCTCCGATACACCGTCGGGGCCAACAACTACGAGAGCTGAAAGCTTGCTAGGGAGGCGCGGGCTGGAAACCAACCCATTTTCGCATGTTCGCGAATTTTTGCAACGGTTAGCTTTCGGACTTGCAGGAAGCGGCGCTCAAAGAGCCCCAGCTCCTCAAGTGGAAGTCGTCGGAAGTGCGGGGCCGAATTGAGCTGATTGTGGTGAGGATCACATAACAGCAAAGTATTGCTCGAAACCGATCAGCAAGTGCATACAGCATGTTTGACATTGGACCAACAAAGGAAGTCGGAAAGCAAAAAGAAATCGAGGCTTGAGCTGGCCAGTGCAAGTGCGTGGGAGTGGGAGTGCATGCAGCATGGGACAGTCCCAGGAGCCGTCGCCAAAGCCGGAGGCGAGAGCGAAGCCGAGAGCGCAGCAGAGACCGTCGAGGTGATCGCCGGGACCGCGACCGGCGAGACGACCGCCGGGATCGCAGCCGTGATAGACGGGACCGAGAGCGGGATCGTGATCGCGATCGAGACCGCGATCGAGACCGCGACCGGCGAGACAGGGATAAAGAACGTTCCAAGAGCAGAGACCGCAGCCGACAAAAGGAAAGGGACAAAGATCGAGAAAAAGATCGAGAAAAAGATCGAGAAAAAGATCGTGAGCTGCAGCGAGATATTCAGGAGCAGTTGGAGGATGAACAGCAGCGAACGCAGAAACAACGTGAGCTCGAAGAGCAGCTGCAGAGAGAACTTGAGGCGCATGTTGCAGAGGAGCAGCGGCGCCTTGAGGAGACCAGCCAGGCGAATCATTCCGAGGCACAGTCCGCAGGGCCGGACGACAAGGAGAAAAGCGAAAAGGAGAAAAGCAGGGGAAGTGACGAGAAAAAGGAGAAGCAGAAAGAAAAATCGACAAAGGAGGCGGCGAAAGAGCCAGAGAAGGCAAAGGAGAAACAAAAAGAGAAAGAGAACGTAAAGGACAAGCAGAAGGATGCTGACAAGTCCAAGGACAAGGCAAAGGAGAAGGACAACGTGAAGGAGAAACAAAAAGAAGACAAGACAAAGGAGAAGCCAAAAGAGAAGGACACATCCAAGGATAAGCAGAAGGAGTCGGACAAATCCAAGAAGGAGAAGGAGAAGGAGAAGGAGAAGGAGAAGGAAAAAGAGAAGGAGAAGGATGCGAAAGACAAACAAAAAGACAAAGCGAAGGCAGATGTCAGCGTAGTCGTTCTATGGAAACTGCTAGTGTTGATGTTTCAAGCGGCTGTTCGTGATGTGTTGTATCGTTCCGAGCACGTGCAGGAGAAAGAAAAGACAAACAAGGTCAAAGACGAGAAGGAGAAAAAGAAACGGTCCAGGCCGCGGTGCCAATGTTTTATCGGTCAATCTGACAACTATGTTTTTTCATCTCAAAGTTCAAGTGCTGCCGAGGTCTCGATCTGATGATGAAAAGGCTGGAGCGCACCTATGCTTATGGCACACACTGCAATTGTTGTTCGTAAAGCTGGCACATGACTGGCAGGCCAAAGAGCGAAAGGTGAAACAAAAAACTAAGAGCCACACCCTTACATTTGGCGTTGCCGGGAATGGAACGTCTACAGCAGACACTGGGTGATTTATGTGAGCATCCAACATGTCTCGAATCAACGTGTGGAATTTGTGTCTTGCTCTCACAATGCCTTCTGTGATGGAGGCTGATGTGGCAGTTGAGTGAGTAGTAGGGCATGGGAGATGCAATGGAGCCGTGCTCAAAATTGTTTTTGAGTCGCTGAGAGTTCGCTAGATGTTGCCAGCCATCGCCAGATCATGGGGTTGAAACATTGTATTCGTCGCCGCAGCTTGGTCATAAACGTGCAGCCTTAGGTTGTGCCCGCCAGCTACATTGCAAGCATGATGATATGCGCGCTTGGTTCTTTGTCTCTTCCAACAACTGTTGACCGATTTTGCTCGTGCCAACTCTTGTTTGCCTGCTAGAGGTTGCTAGTGAAGTCATACTCTTGCATTTTGTTCCTTCGGATGTCAATCAAGCAAGATCGACGATTGGAGGGCTCAGGGGCCAATGAACCGCTCCGCCAAGAAGCGATGGTCATGCCTTCTTGTGCGCTAGCTGACGCAAACTTGTGTCAAAACAAACATTTGTTGACCAATGCGAGGTACTTGCGCTGTCTGCATCGAGCTGTTTGGTGCAGGCCATGCTGAAGCTGGGATATGTGGCACAAATGCTGCCAGCCATGTCAGGTCCAGAAGTCTTGGTTTTCCCGGAGGGGGCACGGGTTGGCTGCGCACAGCCCGGGTATGGCAAGTTCTGTTTTTGGCGCTTGCTTTGGGTTTCTTGTGGTGAACTGCGTCGCTCTGCCACAACTTGTAAGGTCCGCGCTGAAATTGAAGAGCAGTTGCCAGAGGCCAGCAACTTCCAATTGCGTGCTTGCGAGACTGCATGTTTGTGGTGATAACCATTCACCAGCCTTGTGTTTACTCGAACTACATTCCGGGCAGACGCACGGTAGCAGGTGCGACCTGGGATCTATGTTGCCAGAACATCGTCGGCCCCTGAGATCAACTGCGCACAACTGGCAGCATGTCATGATCCCAAAGCTTTCAGGATACGCCTGCGTTCCGAAGCTGACGCCGCTGAGATCCTAGCTGGCATGGCTGCAAATAGGTGGAAATTTGCAGCGGCATCCAAGGTAGCGGAACTGATGGGTGACATGGTCAAGGCAGGGAGCAGTGAGACCTCGCAAGCAAAAGCCGGAGTTGAGGTTGGCGAGGTCTTCGAAGTCACGGAAGTCGCGCCCACCGATGGGTCTGGCTCCTGGCTTTTTGGCACCCTCTTGACCCAATGGCAAGCAGATGCCAAGCTGTTTTTTTTTTTTTTTAAGAGGAGGACCATGTGTTGTGCGAAAACGTCAATCCATCTTGCGAGGTTAACCTATATGCGGGTGGGTGAGCGGGGCTGGATCTTCGACCTTGGCATCGCCGGTCCATGGGCCGGGTGCAGTCGAGTTGATGCGAGCGCTGCGTAGATGGCCAGGTCGGGCAACCAATCGTGGAAGAAGTCTTTGGGGAGGAAGCAATGAGGCCAGCCGCCATGTGCTGCATTTGACAGGGTTGACTGCCTAATTCGGTTTGTTATGAAAGGCAAAACATTGGTTTATGATGGCTGCCAGATTCTTGCACATCACCGTCACATCACCCTTATGTGCATTGCGCTCACGTATCCCAGCAGGTTTGCTAGAATATTGCGAAGTCCTGCTCGCTATGCCGAGTCAGAAGCTTTGATGGATTGCTGTCGCCATGGTTGCTGGAGTTAGAACTGTGTGGAACTCAAAACGTTTGGCGGCGTATCAGGTATCAGGCAGCTTTGGGCGGCGATGAGGATTTTATGGAAGCCCGGAGCATAGTCACCTGCTTTGATTGGAAGGCGCAACATGGTCTGATACTAACGCAACATGACAGTGCTTAGTTGTTCAGTGCTTGTTTGCCATGTGATAGCTTTGTTGCACCTGGCTTAAAACAGGCACCAATAGCATGATTGTTTCAATTAGACACGGACCCAACTATCAAGTTTATTTTTATAAATATCTCCACCCCACAGGGCAGACAGTGAGGGCCTTGACTATCTTCAGGGGGCACTGTTTTGGACATCATGTTCAGTGTCCAGACAGACGCAAGCAAGCAAGCAAGCAAGCAAGCGCATTGACCAACACACACACAATCAATCAAATAGACAAGCAACAGCCAAGCACAGTCACACACGGACTATAGAACAAATGTACAAACAAACAAGCCAGCACACTGGCAGACAGACAGAGACAGAGACAGAGACGGAGACGGACACGGAGACAGAGACAGAGACAGAGACAGGCAGACAGACAAGCACACAGACA
This sequence comes from Effrenium voratum, assembly GCA_963377175.1. NCBI lineage: Eukaryota > Dinophyceae > Suessiales > Symbiodiniaceae > Effrenium > Effrenium voratum. Next base: position 81,867 of record CAUJNA010003687.1, on the reverse strand, counting down.
GACAAGCACACAGACAGACAAGCATACAGATAGACTGACAGACAGACCGTCAGGCGGGCAGTGAGACAGGCAGACAAGCAAGGAAGCAAACAAGCAAGAAAGCAAGCAAACTAACAATCAGCAAACACAAGCAAACACACATCAGTAAACCATCAAACAAGCAAGCAAGCAAGCATCCACGAAAGTCTGCAAATACTCGAACAAATAATCAATCAGGCAAGCAAGCAATCAACCATACAAAAGCAAACAAATCAAACAAACAAACAAACAGGCAGAAAAGCAGACCAACGTGTGATCACACAAGCAACCAAACAGCCAACCCAAACGATCAGAACAATCGCAACCGCGCAAAAATGAACATTTAGAAGCGCGCGGACATCGATACGTGCCTGTCTGTGTTGGGTAGCGCAAATTCGACGCTGCGCTGTTTCCAACAAACCGGATGCTGCTCGCGCGCCAAGGCAAGTGCAGTCCCGGAGGTTACGGAACAGCACCAGCCTCAGAATTTTGAAGATTCATGATCTTGTTGAATTTGCAGGAATGAACAGCTGTGGGAGGAACTTGAGAAGGACCTGCTTCACATTATAGTGCTCGACAGAAACATGTGCAATGGCGGTTTTCGGCTTGATTCGGCAAACGAAGGCATCGGCCGCAGCTCGTTTGGAGGACATCAGCTCAAAGGATCTGGAACCAGAAGAGCAAGAAAGGTCTGCAGCGCGAAAATGTGCCGGTGTCCAGTTTCCTGTTCGTTGCAGGTTTGAGAACCTTCGCGAGGCGCAGCTTCATGTGATAGCGTGGCAAGTGGAGGTAGGCAGTCAATTTGTTTGTGGGTTCGCTTTGATCGAGCTCGTTTTGCTTTACATCTGTGCCAAGTTATCGACGCATGTGATTTGCTCCACATGCAGCTTCCTTTCCGATGCGCAGAACGAGGGTCGACTTCCGGAAGTAAATGAGGATCGACCAAAAAACCCCTATGGTTTTTTTTTGTAATGACTGAATACGAAAGCAGATTCGGTGTTACGGCGCTGTGATCGCGGAAGACCGCGGAAGGGCGAGCGGAAGCTTCGCGGAAGGTTATGTGTTATCATGGGATGAAGCTTTACTCGTGTACTACACGAGTACTAAAAAGTTGTGCTGCTTGAGCTGGGGCAGCTCGTACTCTGCAGCAGCCGCGGGAATTAAAAGCAGCGCCGACTATGATGCCAGAACGCTTTTCGAGGTCCGAAACGCGCGAAAAACGAATTTTGCGGCCCGAAATTCTTTTTTTTTTGTCGCGCGTGTTTCTACAAACTCTGCCGTGGGAATCAAAAGGAGCGTCGAATATGATGCCAGAGCGCTTTTTGAGGTCCGAAACGCGCGAAAAAAAACGAATTTCGGACCGCGAAATTCGTTTTTTCGCGCGTTTCTACAAACTCTGCCGCAGAAATCAAAAAGGAGCGCCGAATATGATGCCAGAGCGCTCCGAAACGCGCGAAAAAACGAATTTCGCGGTCCGAAATTCGTTTTTTCGCGCGTCTCTAATTACTAACTCTGCCGCGGGAGTCAAAAGGAGCGCCGCATATGATGCCAGAACGCTTTTCAAGGTCCGAAACGCGCGAAACAACAAATTTCGCGGTCCGAAATTCGTTTTTTTCGCGCGTTTCTAAAACTCAGCCGCGGGAATCAAAAAGGAGCGCCGAATATGATGCCAGAGCGGTTTTCGCGGTCCGAAACGCGCGAAAAAAACCGAATTTTGGACCGCGAAATTTGGTTTTTTGCGCGTTTCTACAAACTCTGCCGCGGGAATCAACTGCCAGAACGCTTTTCGAGGTCCGAAACGCGCGAAAAAACGAATTTCGATAAAACGAATTTCGGACCGCGAAATTCGTTTTTTCGCGCGTTTTACAAACTCTGCCGCAGGAATCAAAAGGAGCGCCGAATATGATGCCAGAACGCTTTTCGAGGTCCGAAACGCGCGAAAAAACGAATTTCGCGGTCCGAAATTCGTTTTTTCGCGCGTTTCTACAAACTCTGCCGCGGGAATCAAAAGGAGCGCCGAATATGATGCGCTTTTCGCGGTCTGAAACGCGCGAAATCGAATTTCGGACCGCGAAATTCGTTTTTTTCGCACGTTTCCACAACTCTGCCGCAAAAAGGAGCGCCGAATATGATGCCAAAACGCTTTTCGAGGTCCGAAACGCGCGAAAAACGAATCAAAATACGAATTTCGGGCCGCAAAATTCGTTTTTCGCGCGTTTCAACAACTTCTGCCGCGGGCATCAAAAGGCTTTTCGAGGTCCGAAACGCGCGAAAAAACGAATTTCGGACCGCGAAATTCGTTTTTTCGCGCGTCTCTAATTACTAACTCTGCCGCGGGAATCAAAAGGAGCGCCAAATATGATGCCACAGCGCCTTTCGAGGTCCGAAACGCGCGAAAAAACCAATTTCGGTTTAGGGCCCCCCAGAGTTGCGACGGTTGATTTGCGTTCCTTTCAGCGTGATTTTTTTCCTGCGTCTGGTGCTCTTGCTGTTGGCTGCTTCTGTTCCCCTTCCCCAAGCTCCGTTCCTTTTGCTCATGCTTTTTGTTTTGGGTGTGCCAGAGCTCCAAACGATACCCAAAACGATGCCAAAACGAAACCCTTGCAATTGCAGCTGTCGCCTTGTTTAAGCGTGAGATATCGCTTGTGTCTGTTGTCCGGTGCTGCTGCTCGTTCTGTCGCCCAGGGGCGCCGCATTTGTAGCCGCGTGCTGGCGCTCCAAACGATACCCAAAACGATACCAAAACGAAGCCCCCGGAACTGTGGCTGTCGCCGTGCGCGGGGGGTGGCTGGCCAGGTTCTTTACGTAGCGTAGCTTGTCGCTTGTTGCCGCGTTCCTCCTTCCTTTTCTTTCTCCGGTGTTCTGCTGCTCCGTTTCCCACGTTTGCTTGTCCTCCTCCGTCCTTTTGCTCGTGCTGCTCTTCGTCCTATCCTCGCTCCAATCCTAGTCTGCTTGCTTTCTGCACTAGCGCTTCCTCTTGGCTTGCTTTGCTTTTACTTGTAGGAAACTTACTTATGTTCAGACACGTATCAGAACGTGTGGTTTTACCTGCATCGCGGAAGTTCGCGGAAGGGCGAGGCGGAAGGCGATTTTTGGAGCAAGGAATATTGGACAACCCTCAAATCTTCTGTCAGAAAGGACATCTTCTACAGTCTAACGCCAACAATCATTGACAACTCGAGTTGGTTTGCAGTCTAAAACTATGCCTTGGAGATGCAACCCACCTGATCACGGCTTACTAAGATGTTGATTGCAGGCAAAAGACGGCCGCGGAGAGTTTGTTTGTCCCTGACACCTGAAATTTGTTGAAGCAAGGATAGTTTAGTCTATTCGAAATTAGTCTAAGTGAGCCTCATCTATCTATTTATCTAGTTGTCTATCTATCTATCCATCTATTTATCCAGGTATCCATCTATCTATCCATGTATCCATCTATCCATCTATCTACCCATCTACCTATCTATCTATCCATCCATCTATCTATCCATGTATGTGTCCATCCATCGATCAATCTATCTAGCTCGCGTTGCGATGTTCCAACGTTTCCGCAGGCGAGGCTGCAACTGCCCACATGACGTATTTTCTGCAGAGCTGCTCCCCTGTTGTGCCTTTAACCTGCCACGCTTGACGCCCCTTCGTTCATTCGCAAGCACGCTTTGGAATCTGGATTCCTTGTGTGTACTCCTGATAAGAATTGCGCAGGATGTGCAGGAGAGGAACTTGGTGCTGTCCTCCTTGAGGGAGGCCTCAGGTGCGACAGTCACGTGTCATTTGAGAGAGTGCAGATGACGCGTGGGTTGAATGCTCAGCGTTTTGCTCCAGCTTAAGGGTTCCTTGAGCACGGTGCTGTTCTGTCAGGCGAGGCTTTTCGCAGAATATTTATTCCCAGATGGATGAAGCTGGCGCAGCGCAGAAGCCTTGAATCGGGACAGAGCTTTGAGGGCCGTCTCGACTTGTTCGCCTGAGTCCTTCCTCCGGAGATCAAAAAAGAGATGGAGGCGTCAAAGTCTTGGCCCCAACCTGTCATACCCTCGAGGTGTCCAGCAGTATGATCGCTGAGGCAACGCTTTTCATCACTGCCTGGAGGCGGCTTCATTTTGCTTTCTTTTCGGCCCTTCCTTCATCACTAGTGTCTCGTGGAGCTTGCTGCTGGTCCACAAACCACCGCCCTTTCGTGATATATTGCGCTGCTGTGAGGTTCTCAATTCGTTTCTCGCCCTGCTGACGTCGGCCGCAGGATGGACGGGGCAAGTTGACTGTTGCTTATCACAGTAAAGCTGAAAGTATGAGTCTGGGAATAGCCACACCCACAGTGCGTGAAAGGCGCGTGCAAGGAACAAACATTGGGTTCACAGCACAAGACGCAAGAAACAAGGCAGGCTCTTTAAGGTCAAGCGAAAGGAACGCTTTTTTTGCTCTTGAATCAGAGCTGGATCATTTCAAGGCTTGAGGTGTGACGAGGTTGTTTGCAGCCATGTTTGGTTCATTTGTGCGGGTGTGCCATGTGAAGGATGGGGATCAGAGTGCCATCCTCAAGCACGGCCATTTGAGAGCTTGCTCAAAGTTGTACATACATACACATCACGGATGTGCTGCGCTGTCCTGCAAATTGTGCGGACCCGGGAGGCATATTGTCATGAGGCGTGTCAAAATGATGCGTGCTTGCTTGCAATGCAACATAGAACATGTTCCTCCTGCATGTTGCTTGAACTGCATGATTGCATGCGCATGTTGGCACGCGACTCCTGACTCATTCAGCTGGGGCCTAATTAAGAGGCGTGAGCTGGAGTTGTGGGGCGTTGGTGCAGGCCGGGAAGCAATTGCGAGGTTTGCCTTTGGCATTGGAGACCCGATCCAGGCAAGATGATGTGGTCAAAGCAAAAGTCTCCGCGCTTTGAAAAGGAGAAGCCTACGAACCCGGTCCTGAGCCAAGCGCGTGTCATCTTTGTAAAACAGCAGAGCCTGCTCGAACTTAGATTGGTCCTGGCTACTATGATCTTCCAAGCGTTCTGCACGAACAATCCGTCACCATCCCGGGATCTGACAGATTTCAGGACCTGGGCCACTTGTTTGGACTGCAATGTGTGTGCATGTGGTGTGCAACTCGCTGGTGTTGCTCGCCTTTTCCTAGCAGCTTCCCCCCTTGACTCCAGTTGGAGTTGCGCGGAGCCATGGCAGTGGTGATTCAGCGGTTCAAACCTAGGCAGGTGTGTTCATTTATTTAATGCGGTCGAGATTGGGATGAAGCTGTCGTTGCTGTTGCTTTTGTTGGTCTGAGCGCGTGTCGGCATTGGCTTGATTGGCGTTGGGTCACCTCACCTCGCTCACGCTCACTCACTCACTCATCGCTGGCTCGGTTCGATTTGGTTCAGTTGATTTGGTTAGATTTGTTGACTTGTTGGTTGCTTGGGGTCCCTGATGGTCTGAGAAAATTGCTTGGTTGGTTGGTTGGCTGGATGGTTCATGGATTGGTTGCTTGATTGATTGATTGATTGGTTGGTTGATTGAGTGATTGTTTGGTTGCTTGTTGGGTTGGTTGGTTGTTGTGACGGTGGTTGTTTTTGCATTGTTGACGTCGTCGTTGCCGCCACAGGCATCGCTGGTATCCTTTTGTAGCTTTTCGACGCAGTGCGCCTCGGAACTTTGCGGGGCTTCCCGAGGCCGCGGTTGGGGAAAAGGACTGTTTTGCCGTAGGGAGTGGTCGAGGGCCGTCGGTTGCGCTAGGCAGGCTTTCGAGAAGCAGGGGTCAGCGGGCTGCACTTGAACGATGATTTCTTGACAGAGGCCGAGGAGCTTGACATTTGCCGTGAAGTGACCAGAGTCTTCTCCCTGGCAAGATCGGCGTCGGCTCTGATTGCGAAGCCTGTGCGGTCTCAGTCACACAACTTGCCCTTTGATGAGCACTTCAAGCGAGTAAACGTACCTGCCATGCAGGGATGTGACCAAATGCTGGCCTGTGAGTACTTCGACAAATATGGGGACCAAGGGCACGAATTGATTTATTTTTCTCGCGGTCCTTTGGACTCTGTCCCTAACTTTGTCCAGTCTTTGGTTGTGGACCGCATTCGAGATATCCTGGCGTTGCTACCAGCAACATCTGAGAAAGGCAAGCTGGTCCACCCCAGCCCTGATGCATTCCGGGACAAGTGGCGGTTGACGTTGAATCACTATTCCAACAGTGGTGCTGCTGATCGCCCTGGCTTTCCATTCCACAAGGACATCAGGGCGAACGGTGACGTTACTATGATCTTGACGTTGGGATCCTCAGCAATCATGGAGCTCGCTCAAGATACTGAGCCACATGTGCCGACCGTATCCGTGAAACTGCATCCACGGTCCTTGCTGCTATTGTCCAACGAGGCTAGGTGGCGCTGGGTGCACTGTGTGCTGCCTGTCGCGAGCCCTGCTGAACGTTCCTCGCTGGTTTTAGGCTGGCGTGCGCCTCCACAGCCTGCCTGAGGGACGTGAAAAGGGGTGGCCGCATGCTGTGACAAACGGATAAGCTTTGGTGCATTTTGCTTGGATGTTAAGACTTTAACTTTTGCCAACTAATGGGCTTTCCATTAAACCACTAAAAGTTGAACTTTTAGCAGGGGAGCAGAAAGCAACCGAGTAAGGATGATGGGGTGCATTTTTGTTTTGTGGTCCTTTGTATGGTGGTTGGCCGGCAACATGCTCCGCAGGGCATTCTGAGGAGCACCTGTGGTTGGCGTTGGCTTGCAGATGTTGCGCATTCGGTGTTACAAACTATATATGGACGAGGATTCCGCTTTATTGCATTTGATTGGGTACTTGGTTGCTTGATTGATTGCTTTCCTTTTTTGCCTTCAATATGCATTGCATTAACACGCCTCTGTTTCAAAGTGTTCGAGTGTTTAGGTGTACATTGAAGGATGAGGGATTCGCTTCCCGGATGTTTGTATCCAACCGTAGGAGCAGCCAATGCCAGAGACGCCGGGCCCAGGAAGTTACGCACAGGCAGGGGTGTGAACCATGTCGTCGACTGTTCAGGAGATTTATCACTAGGCGACCTGGTTTGGCTTGCTTCTTGCGCGAATTCTGTCGACCTCATTCGAAACGCTTGGCAGGGAACCAAGGCTTCGAAAGCAAAGCAGTGCAAGGTGGCACGAGTCGCATGATTTGCGCGACTTGTTTGAGTCGCATGCAGATCATTTAGTTTTCCAGCATTGGGGTGGGCATCTCGCAGGAGAATCGGCCGCCTTCTCGCGACAGAAACTCAAAGCAAATCCAAAGCCCCAAGCAGGCACAGACCTTGGCATGCAAGCATTACTGCGAAGCACACATCGCAATAATCATCACACAATCTGTGTGTCCTGCAAGTGTACTACTGTGAGGTGAAAGGAGACTTTCTTCAAACCAAGCTCGAAGAGGAGGACGCTGCATTTTGCTCAGCGTTGCAGACATTCAAAGATCTTGTTCCGCCTGCGCCGAGCCATCAGGACACCCCTCCCAAAAGAGGTTTGCCTGCCCCGGGCCCCGCTCTCCCCCAACATTAAGGAGGACTTGTCGAGATGCCACCGTTGAGAATCTCGAGCACCCAGGGCTGGAAGGGGGCAGGATGAAACGGACGGGGCAAGAAGTCCGACCCCTTGGAATGACGCTCCAACTACATGCGCCCTGCTGAAACCCTGTGAGAATTGGATCTGCAAACCATAGATCTCTCCATTCTTCTGGATACCAAGACTTGAATGCCAGCAATGGCGGATTTGTTTGAACCGCTCGCACAATTCATTCTGCGGGTTGCATCCGGTGCTGGAAGTGTGTTTTTCTCTCTTTCTCTCTCTCTCTCTCGCTCTGTGTCTCTCTCTCAGTCTCTCTCTCTCTCTCTCTCTGGCTCTGTCTCTTGCAAACATCTCTGGAAACAATCCCCAATTCGGTGCACCCCCGATCTGCATGTCTATGAAGTTACGGCTCCGAGGTTCCTTGCCACTGGCATCCAGTCTTGTCAACAGGAGCATCTTCGCAGAGAAGCGGAAGGGCGCTTGTTGCAGCCGGCTGCTCAGCGTCGAACGCCGGCACGGAGCCTTGACGAATTGCAGGCTGACCGAGTCGGCGCGACAAACTGCGGCAGAGGCGTCCAATGGGTCTGATCCAGGATTTATTGATCCAGAGCACCAGATCATAGATGATTTCTTGATCCAGAAGGAGTTGTTGCGAGCCATATAATTGTGTTGCTATTTGGAAGGTGAGTCCAAAGGCACACCTGGCAGCATGAGAGAAGCAAAGAGTTGCATGTCAGTTTGGCCCCCGATTGGAGCTGCCAGACCCGCAGCCGAAACAACAGCAGGCCTCTTTAAACAACAGATTGTCCTGACATGCCCGCAGGTTGATCTATCCTTGAATCCCACTTCTTTTGGATCTAGATCGGGTTGTAACAGTGCAAGACGTTCCATTTTGTGGACTCCACATAGCTTCAACCTGGTTTCAGTCGGGCATTCTGAAATATACATTTGACCAAAAGAAGCTTAGATCAACTCCTTGCCTTTCGGAGGCGCGTTCTAGGGCCGCTGATTATTTGCCAATTTGTTGTTGTTGCGAACAAAGCCATGCTGTGAGCATTGGTTGTTTGGCAGAGGAGAGGCCCTAGAATGAGTCTTGTCAGAAAGGACAAGTCTCACCCTCCAGCATTCAGCACAAATGCTATTTGCCTGCAAAGCCCTCGCAGTACGCTCAACTCCGCGGGGAGCATTTTACGCTTGCGCAGACACAGGAGGGAGCGTTTTGTGCTTTCGGCCAGCCTCCATCGCCTTATCCATGAGGAGAAGAGCAAGATTGTCATTGCAGATCTTCAAGCAGCCCTGACTGCCATTGAAGAGAAGGCGTTTCGCGCGTAGATGTGTTGCTATTTGTGTGGCAGTTTGGTTTGCTTGAGCAGGTGCCCCAGCTGGAATCACAGCTAGTAGACGCCGAGGTCCCTTGTTTTGGCAAGTGTCTCCTTCATCCTTTCGCTGTTGACGAGGCTGCCCGTGCAGCGGCTGCACAGCACAAGCAAGAGGCGGAAAGCCTCCGAGCAGAGGCCTAGTTTACCGTTTCGGTTGTTGCGTCCAATGCTGGACGTGGCTTGGCACGCTGGCCACGTGTCCAGGTGCCAGCTTTGCGGAAGCAGCTGGAAGACTCAGAGGTGCACGCAGCATCACGCCCATTCTGAACTGAGCGGGCAAACTGGCTGGCCAGGCTGCGCATGCCGCCGCTGCCAAGCAGCATGCGGAAGAAGTGCAGAGGTTGCAGGGAGAGGTCTCCCAGGCAAGGCATAGGCACATCTCAGATATTTCAGTCATTTCTCTTGCATCTTGAAAGAGTTCAGAGACAACTACGTGATCTAAAATCCTTATGTTTGGTTTAGAATAATCACAGAACGGCCAGGTACCAGAGTTGAAAAAGCAATTGGCTGAAATGGAGGTGGGCATGCACTTGGGCCTGCACTTCACGGGAAGCCATAGGGAAATCGGCAACTCTATGAATTCGGGGCTTGGTCTGAGCTGGCGTCATGGCAGCTTCCTTTGCGGGCTGCATCTGGTGGCTCACACACACAGGCTATGCGACGGGCTGCTGCTGTGCAGCATGAATGTGCAGAAGAGCGGCTTCAGACGGAAGTGGCTCAGGCTTGAACACCATGTTTGTAACTTGCAAGTGGCTCGAGCCAGGTCTCCGAATTGCAGAAGCAGCTCCAAGAAGCCAAGGTGGGAGTTCAAGTCTCTCCATGAGACCTTTGTGTGACTCCAGGCCAGTACGGACGCCATCATGGCGGAGCAGGCCGAAGAGATTTCGACGCTCCAGGCGACCGCATCCAAGGCCAGAAATTGCGTACACAGATGGGCGATGCGCTTCTGAGATTCTGAGATTCTGAGATTCTAGAGGTGCCTGGACTGGAGAAGAATTTGTTTGACATCGAGGCACTGGCCCTGCAAAGTCGGGAGTTTGCATCGTTGCTCAAGTCTCGAGGCCGCCTTGGCAGCTGCTCGGGAGGAGAGCAGCCAAGTTGAGAGCCTTCAAGCAGAGGCGCCTTGCAGCCAGACATTTGGCCAGTGGTCAAAGACAATGGAATCCCATTTTGGGGTAGGTGCACCACCCATGTTGGTCTATTTTAGTGGTTGGATTGGGATGTTCACTGGGGGTTTATTGCACCTTGTGATATGGGCTGATGCAGCATCAGCACAATGATACATTATGTTAAGATGGCCAATGGAACTAGTGATGTACCATCGGCCTAAGTATGTATATGATACACTTCAGCAGCACAATGTATGCAGGCTACATTGTATTCTTCGTTGTTTATTTTGTATAGTCTTTCTAGTTTCTCGGTTTATGCCGTGGATCTCTTTATGACCAATATACGGTTGGTTTGGGTACGGGATTTTGAGCCATCGCCATTGGGCAGCCGCTGTCCAGGTGCCAGGTTTGCGGAAGCAGCTGGAAGACTCAGAGGTGCACGGAGCATCACGCAGCACGTTCTGAGCTGAGCGGGCAAACTGGCTGGCCAGGCTGCGCATGCCGCCGCTGCCAAGCAGCATGCGGAAGAAGTGCAGAGGTTGCAGGGCGAGGTCTCCCAGGCAAGGCATCGGCCTTCAATGGATTTGTTAAACTAGTGGACGCTTCACGTGTCAAATCAGTTCCTTTGCCATACAAAGGGCTACATGTTGCCCTTCGGGTAAGCTTCGCAGAATGTCAATTGAATCTCCTTGCGCCAGCATGTATGTGCATGACCAGGTGTCAGAACTACAGCAGCAGGTGAAAGACATGGAGGCCAAAGTGTTTGATTTATCTTGGAGTCTGAGAACAGCCTCGTTGGGGCTTCTCAGGCTGCATTGGAAGCTGCTGCAAAAGAGCAGGAGCAAGAGTCATGCAAATCTCGAGCAGAAGCTTCTCAGGCGCTGCCTGACGGTAAGGGGAATCTTTGGTTCGGCCATCCTTGTAGGGAGTTATTCTCCCACCAATTTACATGGAACCTGATTCCATCTCAACAATTTCGTTCGGTTTGTGTCACATCTTATGTCTCATCCGTTGGTTTCATAGATCTCAGGGTTTCACCAAAAGTCGGGATACCCTTAGTTGGTGTTTTGGATCGGTGGTTTGGGGATTTGAACCCTTTGTGTTTGTAGAGAGTAAATGGGAACCCCCACTTAACCACCAAACCAGCAATCCAAACCACCAAGGGGAGGGAAGCTGACAATAGACACTATTGGGGCTTTAGCAGATCGCCGGTTGCCTGTCAAGTGATTCACATCGATCTTTCGGAAGAGGTGCACGAGTTGACGAAGAGGCTCGCTGATCTCGAGGCCGGGTTGCCCTTGTAGGCACTTGGGCTGGATGAGATTGTCCTGGCAAGGCTGCAGGCCAAAAGGCAGCTGAGCGGCACGAGCAAGACCTGCAGAAGCTGCGTGAGGAGGCTGCTAGACACTTCTGCTTCAAACTGTCGTGTTAGATTGCGAAAATGGAGTCGCAGCTTTCAAGTTGGTGGTCACACGCGAAAAGGCACTAGGTTTCGTCGGCCGGCAAGCGGTTGTCGCTGCAGCTTGCTTGGAGGCCTCTTCCAGTGCCATTGAGCATGAAGGTGCCCTTGCATCGCTGCAAGCAGAGGTTTCGCAGGCAGGGCCACACTTGTTTTCCTTGAGATGCCACACCTCTGCAGGTGCCGCTGTTGAAGGAGCGTCTCGCAGAAGCGGAGGCTGGACAAACGCAACGAATGCGAAACGGTTTCGTTCCATTTACCCCAGGCTACCATCACCGTGCAGCGTCAAGCGGAGCTGCAGGCCCAGGCTGCAGAGGTCGGGAAATCAGGAGCTTGTCATTGTTCTCCGCGTGGACTTGTGTGACTTATCAACTTGGCGAGAGCAACTTGAGTTGATCTGCCAGGCGGAGTTGCACAAGAAGCTTGCAGACGCTGAGGCCTGTTTGCGCCATGCTCTCTGACACGTTTGGAAGGCCAAGAAGATCACATGGGGCGGGCGCATGTGTCCGGACCGTGAAAGCTGTGTTGAGCCATCGATGTCTATAGGCAAAGTGCCAGAGCGTTGAGTTGGAAGCCAATGAAACCGAGGCGGGGCTTGCCGAGTACTCGTGCCACTGTTACGGAGAAGGTTGCTTAGGACCATGTAGTGAGTGTGGTCGGCTGTGAATAGATTATTTCGATAGGATATGGTGCGATGATTGAGCAAGAAGTGTGCTAACGCTGCATGTCACTGTTCTTCCCGCCTCGGGTAGTTCAATGCAGTTTTGCGCGTTCTCAGCTGGCTGTGGCGAGTGCATCTTGTGATGCAACTGGCATTTTGCTAAACATAGGATGTTTTCATGTTTGTGTTACAAAGTAGCAAGCGTCAGTCAAGCTGTCGGATGCAGGTGACTCAGCTTCAGGACTGAAATCGTGGAACGTGTGTGTCTGTGTGATGCTGCACGTGGGCAAGGCCAGTCTTTCTTCAGGAACAGCTGGCTGCAGCTCGCGCAGAAAACTCTGCGTTAATGTCCGACAAGGCTGGTTACCTCAGCAAGCATAGCCAGTCATCGCCATGATTTGTTCTTGTCAGATTGTGTGATTTACCCTCCCACCAATGAACATGGAGCCTGACAGGGGGTCCCGTTAACACGAGAATGATCTTTCAGGACCCCCCCTGTCAGGTTCCATGTTAATTGGTGGGAGGGTACTTGATGGAAGACTTGTGCGCGAATATCGGCACGAGCATTGGGTTCAAGATGACCGGGTAGCTGCGAAGCCTTGGCCACGAGGTGCCAGCCTTCCGCCTTGACGGACATGCATGGCTGGCTAAGCGTGTGAGCTCAGGCCATGATCCGACCTGGCACTTCGCTCACAAAGCAGAAGCAAAAGCAGAGGGTGGGGGGGAACTTAGAGTTCGGTTTCGCGAATGTCCAGCTTTCCAGGCGCTGGCTCCAAAGGGTCCCTTGGGAAAGAAGGCTGAGGCCTGACAGCCTGAAGCCGGGGAATGGGGGGGGGGGGTTGGGTAGATTTCAATTGACCCCCCAAGCATTGGTCTCGGGGTGTTTTGCGATTCATGTTTCGGCAGCCATCAGAATGAAGTGACAACTGCCAAAAAAGACTCACAATCCTTCTTGTCAGGGGTCCGAGGCGATGCTATTGAATGTTGATGACACCAAGTTGGGCTTTCGGGTTTCGTTTTATGGCTGACAAAGTTCTCGGCAAAGAAAGACACAATGCACCCATGCACAGAAAAGGAAAGACGAGAGTATGGCTTCTTGTGTCTGTACAGATGCACTCGCCCCTCGAAGCTCAGATCAAGCTATGTGTTGGATAATTCAAGCGAGGAAGGGATATTGTTCAAAGGTGGATTTGAATAGTTTTTGGAGAAATAGAGCGGGGTCTATGTGATTTTTTTTGCATTGGCCAAGTTGAGAGATCTTTGTTCTTAATCCACCTCATATTTGGCAACCCCAACCCCCCACACGGCTGTTGCTCAGCTTCGCTCATGCTAGTTGGTATTTCCGGATTTCTTGGCCGAGCCTCATTTATGTCGGAAAAAGGAACGAAAGCCATATTGTGCAAGTACAGGGTGGGAACTTTCTACATGCATTCTGGGATTTCGATTGTGCAAATACAGGGGGGTTCTAAATATGAGGTCAACAGGTTGAAATCAAGCAGATTATCAAGTGTGCACGCAGCAGAATTGTGACTGTGCGCTTTTATTTCGGAGAGACGCAAGCAGATTGGGACTTGCAACAGCATTATAAGCTTGCAACGCTTTAGATCTGGGTTCAAATCAACATAAAACTACTGGGGGACCGCTGGTTCTAGTCCATGTTTCCGTTCAACAGGGTTACATTTTGGGTACCTATGTTTCACCCACACAGGCCATGGGTCAAAATCCCGGTTATCCCCCAGTGAACATCCCAATCCAACCACGAACATAGGTTCTAAAATGGGTGGTGAATTCACCTACCAACCAAAATGGGATCCCAAGACGGTTTTGACCCAGGGCCATATTTCTTTGAAGGATTCCGACTCCGATTCGTTGGACCAGCTGCGCAGGGCGCGCGGCCTTTGCTGGAAGACTTTCTCAATGGCTGCGACTTCGTAGGCACAGGGAGACACGGCAGTGGACCTGCATATTATGCCTGTGGCTCAAAAAAGCCGGTACCAAAATGGAACCCTGGTAAGTGGAAACAGGGACCAAAACCTGCGTAAGCCCTCCTGTTTAGTTTTGAGCCATGCCCATATTCCGCTTGACGAAAGGTGCCATTACCCTGCTGGAATTTGAGCGGAAGGCTCGAGAGGCGCGGGACTTTTTCGGGTTGTACCAAGTACTGGCAATGCAAAGCAGGACAGGCCGCACTTGCTGATGTGGCTGGCTTACAGCTATTTCCACAATGGCGATTACAAGAAGGCAATTGATGCCTACGACGACGCCATCAGAAAGGTGCGCAGACCTTCTTAAGGCAGGAGTGAAGTGCTTCAGTTGCCCAGGAGAATGATCCAAATATCTATGCCTACAAAGCGTGCTGCTACTATGCGCTTTGCCAGTACCAGGCTGTATGTGCGGATGGTGGTGCTGTGTAGAAAATACATTGCAATCTGGTGCTTTGTGCAGGAGGCAGAGGAGGAAGCGACCAAAGCTCCAGAGAGTCCCTTGAGGACAAGGCCGAGGTGGGAGCGAGGTGGTTCACCTCGCTCGATGGAGGACCCGTCTCCTCTTCCACACTGCGCACAAAAAGAACGATGAAGGTGCCATGATGAGCTACCATCAGGCAGGGCATGGTCGAATTCGCTTCTCTGAGAATTTATGAATGCTGAGGCTTTGTCAGAGTCCAAAGAAGACCAGCTTTGCCTTGCAGCTCTCCAGTACTTGAGGACATGCAGAAAGGGAATGGTCAAGCAAGGCTATGCTTCTCAAGCAAGGGGCTATGGACACTCGCTTACAAATCGTGAGGAGCCACTTCCAAGAAGCCACAGATATCTACAAGCGCTTGTTGGTCGAGGATGATGCCGCCAGTTTTGTGATGTCCGTGTTTGTAGCTTTATCTCTTTGCGTTTGCAGGAGAAAGAAGACTGGGCGCTGAATGTCATGCTGGCAACGTTCAGAGATCTCACGTTTCACATCACTTAACACGCAACAGCACGCTGGCCTTTGATGCGTGCGTGCGTGCGTGCGTGCGTGCGTGCGTGCGTGCGTGCGTGTGAGCGTGCGTGCGTGCGTGCGTGCGTGCGTGCGTGCGTGCGTGCGTGCGTGCGTGCGTGCGTGCGTGCGTGCGTGCGTGCGTGCGTGCGTGCGTGCGTGCGTGCGTGCGTGCGTGCGTGCGTGCGTGCGTGGGTGGGTGGGTGGGTGGGTGGGTGGGTGGGTGGGTGGGTGCGTGGGTGGGTGGGTGGGTGGGTGGGTGGGTGGGTGGGTGGGTGGTGGGTGGGTGGGTGGGTGGGTGTGTGTGTGTGTGTGTGTGTTTGTGTTTGTGTGTATGTGCGTGTCCGTGTGCACGTGTGTGTGTGTGTATATATGTGCGTGTCCGTGTGCATGTGTGTGTGTGTGTGTGTGTGTGTGTGTGTGTGTTTGTTTGTATGTCTATGTCTGTGTCTGTGTCTGTGTCTGTGTCTGTGTCTGTGTGTGTGTGTGCGTGCGTGTCTCTCGCTCTCTCTCTCTCTCTCTCTCTCTCCCCGATCTGTTTCTTTGTTTGTGTCTCTGTGTCTCTCTGTGTGTCTGTGTTAGTGTGTTAGTGTGTTTGCGTGTTTGTGCGCGTGTTTGCTACATGTGACAAGTTGATGTTATTGCGTGCGATGGGTGCATGCCAGGTGTACATTGCATTGTGCTATTACAAGCTGGACTACTATGATGTTGCTCTGGAGATCTTGCAGACGTGAGCTTTTGCAGTGGCGTGCACGTTTGCTGACAAAGCGTGTTAGCCAGCTCACGCAGGTATTTGAGCCAGTATCCTCAGTCCATTGTAGCAATGAACCTCAAGGCTTGGTTGAGACCTAGTGCTAGTCTAGCGTGCGTGAGTGGGTTTGAGATTTGAGAGGCGTGCAGCCACTATCAGCTGTACAATGGCAAAGCAGCCGAAGCGGAGTTGAAGGCTGCCAGTGCGTTGTGAGCTTTGCGTCAGCGATCTGACGCAGGCGCTCCAAAGCGCATCTGCCAGTGGCAATATTTTTCAGGATCTCTGGCACGAGCTTTCACTTCGCGCCACGTTTGAAACAATTCACTGCTGCATTCCAGGAGCATGACCTCCTGCAGCACAACCTTGTGGTTTTCAGGAACGGCGAGAATGCCAGCCAGGCAGCTTCAAACAGCATGCATGATCGCCAAAAGTCGAATTGGCAGGTGCTTCCCCAGTTGATCGACATTATTCCCGAGGCCCGATGCTTGCAAGCAGCCAGGGCAATACGTGTTTCTTTTGCGCGAGGCGAGGCTCAACCTCGTCATCTTCCACTTGCGGAAGGGCGAAGCTACTGAGGTCTTTGCCCCGTGAGAGGTGGTCATGAACGAATTGGGCTGTGGGTCAAAACCAATGGCACCATTTTGGGGGAGGTGCACCACCCATTTTAGAACCTATTTTAGCGGGGATCGGGATGTTCGCTGGGGGTACGGGCTTTTGACCCATGGCCAACTGATTGCAAGCTTTAGGCTTACAACCTCATCAAAGACTTGGAGCCTTCCATGCCAAGAGAGTGGGATCCCTGGCCCGTCTTGCAAAGCAGCATGCGTGCATAGGTGCAATGATACCACACGTGATCCACGCCAAGGTATATTCTGAAGGGGGTCGTGTTCGCGGCCCTGGGCCAGAAGACAGGCCGTACATGTATGGTGATCCGTTTGCGATGCATCATTCAACCATGTGCCTTTGTGCCTGCGTTTGTTCACATAATGATGGGAAAGAAATTCAGAGGGTTCACCTTGGATCACTCCAACACTTGCAAGGCTGAATGCAATTTACCGTCACGTTTAGAAACATGTTTCTTATTATCTCGCCCACGTTTTGGTCAGTCTCGATGCCTGATGTGGCTTAGATATCTAGATGCCCATTGGTGGAAGCCGCTCTTTTCAATGCACCATTGGGAGTTCCAGATATTACTGCAGGGTGTTGAAAGGAATGTGGCGGAGAAGCTTGTATGCCCGGCAACCCGGCAAGTCCAGTGCCCGGCAAGCAGATCTTCAACTGTTTGTTCTCACTTCCAATTTCTGCCCAACCTGGGTTGGGTTCATTGGACACGTGGGTGCGGGTTGTGGGCCATGCGATGGCTTGAAGTTTGGTGATGGTTGTGACCGGGAGGCTCCAAAGAGCATCTGAAGCTTGCACAGCAGCTCTTTCAACTGGTGGGGGTGCAGAGCTGAGTGCCCGTCGGTCGCCAGACTTGCCAGATGGCTCACGCTTTGCATCGATTCCATGGAAGTTTGTTGCACAGCCACAAATTTGTCAATAGTCTTCAGGCCAAGGCTCTGTGCCAGAAAAGGACTTAGATTTGCTATCCCCGATCATTTGCTAGCCGCTAAACTTGCCCTTTGCTGTGATCCAGCTGCCGTGGGGACTGGAGGCTTCTGCCTCGGAGTGCGACACAATCCCTGGCCGCCAGTCGCAAGCTGAAGCAAACACGGTTGCAAGCCAGCGGTTGACCGTTGCATCAGGTGCATGGCATCCTGCTTCTTTTTGCTGCGTCAATTTGACGATGTCTTGGTCTACTTGAAGTCCATCAAGCCTCAGCCTCGGTCGTGAGCTTGGGCTGGGAACTGCAAGCGCCTCAGGCAGTACTTTACCAACGACGATGACTTCAATTGGAACTACGGCCCTTCGGTCAAACGGCTCCGTTGAATCGACGACCCCCGGATTCCGAGGCGTAGCTTGCGCTGCTGCAGGAGATTACCAGGAGGCCAAAGAGGCGCCTTGAGATTCGTGCCGAGTTCAGAGGCTCACGCTTCGATCTGAGGCACTGCTGTCGGTCCAGGATGAGAAGAATAGATCGGAGTAGCTGCCCCACAACCAAACAAAGTCGGGTGAAAGTTCCGAAAAGCCGAGGTTTTGCTATTTGAGCTGGCTGTGCCGCTGCTACATCATGACAAACAAGCCGGGCCTGGCTTGGGAGGCACTGCGCTCGGCATGCCCCCTGCGGCCGTTGTGAAGTCAAAACGGCTTGTGATATTTCGGTTTTTGGCTGGTTGCATGTTGCTTTCGTATTCCGGGTCAGGCTTATGTCCGCATGGATACCAGCAACGAGTCCTTCAACTTGCTGCACTTGATCGCAAATGACTGCTACAAAATGGGGCAGTTCTACTATGCGTGCAAGGCCGGTGGCTGGGAATGTTCTAAATCTGCTGGATCTTTGTATTTTTGTTGCATGCTGCTTGGTTTTCTGTTTGCGAGGCATTTGACGTTCTGGAGAGGCTTGACCCAGACCCTGAGTTCTGGGAAGGCCCGGGAGTCGGGGCGGGTGCGAACCGCTGGGTCCATGGGGCGCATGACGTGCATCGAGCTGAGTGCCAGGCAAGCGAGGTGCTGCCGTGGGCGTCTTCCAGCGCGTCGTGGCCGGGAAGGAGTCTGCGGACAAGCTGCAGGAAGTGGTGAACCTGCTGCGGAGCTCCATGAACTCCCAGGCGGAGAGTCTCAGAGAGTCTCAGAGAGTCTGAGCGATTTAGTTTGTCACGGAGCTTTTCACGGCTGAAGTAGGTGGAGTACATGGTAAACAATGTCATGAAGAAGTGGGCGAAGGCAAGCTGGACCTTGTTCTGAGCAAACTGTATTGCGATCCGGCTCAGGAGAACCGAGTCAAGCTGGAATGATGTACAGAACCAGTAGTGCATGAATAAAGAGTTTCTGTAAATGCAAGAGTTGCAACTTGCGTTGCGCAGAATGTTTCCACTGGCCCCACAGCTGTGTTGGGCAGTCTGTGCCAGCTCCCTTCGAGAGGAATCACGAAGGATGTGCTGTCTCAGGCATTGTAGCTCTCCAAAATGCATCTGGAATTCAATGTTGCAAGGGCATCGGAAGTCCACAGCGCACTGAAGGTGCTTGTGCCTGTACAAAGACCAGGTGCCCAGAATCATCTCATAGACAGTGAGACTCTCTGCATCCAGCAGCGGCAGCCTTAAGTCCGATTTTTCCGGCCTGGAGTTGTTATCTCCTTTTCCCGCAGCTCCATAAGGGTGTGGCTGAAATTTCCACAGGTGGGGTTACGCAGGTTTTGGTCCATGTTTCCACTCCATTTTGGGTACCGGTTTTTTGAGCCACAGCTGAAGGCAAGATCAAAGCTACCTCAAAGCTGCCCGCACGCGCCAGGATCAACTGAAGAAGGACCTGGAGAAGCTAAAGCAAACGCCTCTGCGTTGGCGTTCCGCGCCCAAGAAAGCGCGCATTTGTGCTCCGAGGTTTGCCGAGATCAATGCGAATATGACGAAGAATGCCAAGGACCCGACAGCCTGTGACCAAAAAAAGTGTGGAGGCAGGCATGCGAGCAATGAGCTCCGGTTCTCAGTTAGCAACGCCGTTGATGCCGTTGACAGCGAGCAAAGATTGGTGGCCGACAGGAGCGCGCAGAAGCTCAAGTCCGAGACCTGAAAATGGATCTGGAACAGTGGCGCTCCAAGGCAACGAAGCGCTCGGCATGATGTTTGCTTCAAGACGCTTGCAGAAAGAAAGCGGTTTCTGCAGTTTGTCCAGGCTCAAAGCTTTGTCCGAGATGAAGACAAGATGAAGCGGCAAGAGGAGGCTGGCTGCGCCGCCTTCAAGAGGAAATAGGTTGGTTTTTTGCGCCAAGGATGTCGGCCGCCTTGAGCAGGAAGCCAAGGCAGGGCCTGGACGGAGCAAATGGACCTCTCTCCCAACCCAAGCGTGTTCTGCAAATGAACTAGTTGTATGAGCTTCTTGACTGTGCATGGATTTTATGCAGGATTTGCACCAGCAGAACGCGCAGCTTCTGGTGACCTTTCAGCAATTCAAGACAGCCCGAGCCACAGCCTGTCCTTTTTTGGCCAGTTCACAGCTAGCCCAGTAGGCCTGTGAATGCAAGGAGTGGGATTTGATGCGGGCTGAAAACCAGAGCCTGCAGGACAAGTTGCATAGAGCGTCCGCGTTGCGAAAGTCTGCCCGTCAGAGACGTCTATGAAATCGAATGAGGATGTAGGACTTGCCATCAATGAGGCAACATGCCACGCAGGAGACGCTTGCCACATACGAGATGAACCTGGACCGAGCAACTGACCACAATGCCCAGATGATGGGCCATGTGAATCCAAAGCCACAAACTCAGAATCCGGAGATGCTGCATGTCAGCTCAGCCCTTGTTGTTATGCATTTCTGTGCAGACTGTCCGCATTCCCAGAGTCAGTGAGCGGCTCGTGTGGCTCGAGTCAGCGGCTAGAGCCAGTGCACGGGAAGCGAAGCTGCGGGCGTTGGACACCATAATCTGTCATGAGCCGTTTTTCCCGGTGTAAGACGCCGGTCCAATACACACTGAAGTCTGCACATCGGCAACTGATTCTTCTAAAACGCGCAAGACTTGGTTGCAAGGCACTGTTGCGGAATCGTTCTGCCCACCAATTGCTGCAGACCAACATGAGTCTCAGGATCTTTTCTCAGCACCGTCGTGCCATGGCACAATTGAGTTGGCATCCAGATGGGGAGAATTCCTCCCGCGTCCAGCCTTCACCCAATGTGACCTGAGCACATGCTCGGCCTGGGCCTTGGAGCGGTGGAGCCGTTCTCGACGTGCCACGAGAACTCTGCAGGATCCCCACCCCCTTCAAAATGGAATTGGGGGAGGGGGGTGACCCTGGAGATTCATTTAGGGCTCCATTTTCCTTTTTGTGGGGAAGACTGAATAGTGGAATTGTGGGACCCCCCACCCCCTCCCCCTTAAGGTAGGGGGGATTCTGCAGGTTGGTCATCTGTGCAGCTGGGCGCAAAGGCCGGGAACACTACCCGCGTCTCAGCGAGCGTTCAACGGGGCAGTCCCAGCCGGAAATAGCCGCGGTCGCCCTTTGAATTTCCTTACATGGGTTTGGGCTTCCGACCATTTTACTAATCGGTTTTGATTGTGACTCATGTCAGGCCGCAGATGATCTCTGCGAGGCGAAACTCACTGTGGTCCTTCGGCCTGGTAGCCCTCACAATTCGATTGACGAGGCAGGAGACTTCCAGGAAGCAAATTGCAGAAGCGCTCGATGCAATGGCTTGATGGCGCTTATCTTTCCATGACCCTCATCAGGCATTTTGAGATCCTGTGCCAATCTGCAGCAGTTTGAGTTCAGGTGAACTCTGAAGTCATCTTTGTGAGTGTTGGAGAGAATGCCAAAAGGGGGCTGGCAGCTCAGAACCAAGTCAATGTGAATCACATTGTGCTGGACACCTGCTAAACATTACTTGTGGCAAGGCGAGCCAATAGCGAGTTGGTGGGATTTGTGCAGAACTTGCTTGGCCTCCAAGACGGGCAGGTGGCTTTGGCATGTGCAGCTTGGTGCCTGTGTTGGCACCTTTTTTTCCAAGTGAAGCCAAGGTCAGGCTTGAAGATACTGCGAGCAACAAGAGCCGGGCCCCAAGTTGAGAATAGAGCACAAGAGCTGCCGTGAAGCGAGGTAAGACAGTCATCCTATCCAACTTAGCCTTGGACAAGCGAAGTCTCATTTGGCAGCTTCAGTCGAAGGCGACCGTTTCCGGGCTTTCGGGCTTAGAGAAAGTGACCAAACCGCCTGTCTTGCACAGATGTGGCTGTGGGTCAAAACCAATGGGATCCCACTTTGTAGGTGCACCACCCATTTTAGAACCTATTTTAGTGGGGATTGGGATGTTCTCTGGGGGTGCGATTTGGATTTTGACCCATGGCCATGTCGACCTGAGAAGTTTGGAGGTTGGCCAGAGGCACGAAGCTCGCTTTGCTTCAGAGCAGGCCAATGCAGCGGGCGCCTCAGCGCAATTTCAGGCGATGCGAAGAGCGCACGCTCGGCTTCCCAAGGCGCTGCGCATGGCGGATGTCGCTGCAAAGCGGCGCAAGGCCCATCTGAAACGTGCTGCAAAAGACCAAACGCGGGCGCGCGCGCGCGAGCAGTTCGTTCGTTGGCTCAGGAGGAGCAGAGTGAGTATCGCAGACTGCAAGAGCAGGCGATGTGCGTTTATGCCATGGAAATGTTCAACAGCCAATGTGACCTGCGGGTTTCTTGCCCATTCACAGCAAATGGATGACTGACTCCGTTTGATTTGAGCGCTCTTGTAGGCAGATGCAGACGCAGTCTCTGCAGCTGCAGCCCTCCCTTCTCCATATGCTGAGAAGGCCTTGTGCTTGCATGTTTTGATGTGCTGTGTCAGAGACGGACGCGCGATGAGAGCTCTTGGTGGCGCGCAGCGATCCCCTTAGTTTTTTAGCTTTTTTAGGTTTAGTGGTGGTTTCCAATTAACCCCCGAAAGGTTAAGCTTTTAGCAGGGGATCTGAGGGCGCCCAGAGCCTTACCATTGCTACAGGTCGCTTTGCGGCCCACTTTGCCCCGGGGAATTCGCATCCGGCGGCCGGGCGAGCCCGAGTCGGACGTGGCGCCGGCGGAAGAGCCGGCGGAGCCGGAGGAGGCGGAGCCGGAGCCGGTGCCAGACGCTGCGCACGGCGAGACGCTAGGAGAGCGGCAAGAGATGGGTGTGGGTCAAAAATAGGCTGGTAAATGGAAACAAGGAGTAAAATCTGCGGTCCCTGGTGGTTTGATTTTGACCCGCACCCAGATGTAAATAGTAGATACTACTGAAACAACATGCTGCAGCTGGGAGGAGAGGCCACATCTGGACTCCAGGGCTTGGCGCACTACAGCAGCTCTGAAAGTGAGGACAGCGTTCGGAAAGAATCAAATGGGGTCAGACGTGGAAAAGATGTCAGGAGAGTGAGGAAAGCTGAGGCAGACCAAGAGTTGGAGTGCGCAAAAAGAGCGGCGCGGTAGCTCCTGGCATCTTCAGGAATGATTGCAGCCTCCATCGTCGCTGCTGTTGCTAAGGCAAAAGATACGTCACATGGTCAACTTGAAGGAGGTGCGCTCGGATTTCCAGCGCATATATTGTATTGTTGCATGGCGCGTGGTTCTTTGCCTACGAGGAAAACAAGGAGTTGCGCGAGCAGCTGAAGAAGGCCACTATGAGCTGTTGCCAACACAGGTCGTGTTAGTTACTGACCAAAAACACTACACAACTTTGTGCCGTGCTCCCAGGCAAAGCAGCGCATCACGCAGCTAGGAGCCGCTCGCTGAGCAAGCGCAAGCTCCGCGAGCAAGAGTTGGGCTCTTTGTGTGCCAGCCGCCAGCCAAGGTTTCGCGCAAGGGCGAAGGGCTGCTAGAAGCTCTCGCCTCCTTCTCGCATCGTGGGCTTGGTGCCCCGACACAAAAATATTAACTCCGCGTGGTTCGTGCTTTGCGCGTGAACCGCCCTGTTCAGACGCATGTTCTGAAAAGTCACAGCCCTTTCTGAACAGCCTTTCTTCCCCTTCCTGATTGATGCCTTGTGTTTGATTCTTCTTTTTTGCAGAAACAGAAACTAAGACAACTTCTGAGTTTACACCGCTTGCGCCATGAATTGCTTGCTTCGCCAGCTGAAGGTGCTGATCAGCTCTCCATCCCAGCGAGCGCTTGCCCAGACACTCCATGCCAGTCTGTTCAAGGCAATGCGGCATGTGGCTGTGGGTCAAAAATGCGTACCCAAAATGGAACCCTGGTAAATGGAACCAAAGACTAAAACATGCGGTCTCCTGGTGGTTCTATTTTGGCTCATACCCACGTTGCGCACCAACTGGGGGCATGGTGAGTTGGGCAGGAGAGTCTCGGACGCCGAAGCGTCCGTCAACGCCCAGCCGCAAAATGTCCCCGCGGAGGGGCAGCCCAGAGGAGTGGCAAACCTGGGACATGGGTCCAAACTAAGCCACCAGGATATGGACCGCAGGTTTTAGTCCTTGTTTCCATTTGCCAGGCCAACCCATTTTGGCTACCTTTTTTTTGACCCAGACCCATATGGCGGTTTCTTTTTCGGCAGGAGGAGTACCAAGTCTGGCTTGCCGATGAAGATCGGCGGCGGCAGTTGCAGGCAGGGCGTGCCTGCCTGCTTTCCTGTCGCGCCAGATTCTTCGCCAGGATAGGGCCGTGGAACGCGTGCAGACCGACTTTCAGCACTTCATCGCACTCATAGAGCGGGTGCGATCATCGGCGTGCTGAGAACATCGCAGCCCATGGGGCGTACTGTTCAGCATGCAAAAGTCCTTTTGATTTTTGCATGGGCCATTTGTGTGTTTTCTGTGCGGTGGTGTGTGGTGTCCATTCGCTATGCAAGAAGCAGACTTGCCAAGATGCAGGCTGTGCTGTCGGGTGAGATGTCCGGGGACTCGCCGAACCCAGCAGTCCGCACCTCATTGCATGGTAGGCGAATTCCAGAGTTTGCTTTTTCATCGCAGAGGCATTGCTGGAACGCCTTCGTTCAGTTGTCCACCCGGCCATGCAGGCCAAACAGGGTTCAATGAGCTGGAGTTGGCAGCTGCATGTTGACTTTTTGCACTTGCGTTGCACAGGGCGGGCGCGTTGCCTCCGGTACTCCTTGAAGATTCAGATGGTGACGGGGGAAGCGATTCGTTTGGACGTTTGCGAATCTCTGTGACATCGCATTTGCTTGTGCGTAATTCAGTGCCAATTAGAGCCGGGGCAGCTTCCATGCCTGATGGAAAAGTGATGGATGGTCTATTCGCAAAGTTCGAGCTTCAGTGTGCAGTGGCGCGCATTAGTTTGATTCAGAAATATTGAGAACTGCCTATCCCCCGCGGCGTGTGTGCGGTGTTCGCAGCGATCTCATCACTTAGCCGCATAGGTCTTTCGTACTGGTGCTTGCTATTCATCCATGGAGTCCCAAAGGCATAACACGAGGCTCTGACGGAAGGTCTTCGGCTGGCAAGGCGACTTGTTGGTTTTAATTTCTATGCCAGGTACGGCCTTTTTTCACTCCCAGCTCATGAGCAATCATTTTTGTTGGCTTCACGCACCGCGCTGGAAGTGGGGTCAGAGCAATTGCAATGCCTGTCTTGGGCGGCGCGCGCCCCGCGTTTCGCTTGGCTCTGCTTGCACTTGACCACTTTGCCTGTGGACTGGAGTAACTCAAATTCGACATTAGAGCAGCAGGATTCGCTTGAAACTCCTCACCAGTACCGTCTAGAGCTGCGTGCTTATTCCGGTATGATGCTTTCCAACTTCTGAGTGCCAATCTGGCACTCCAGGAGCCCTTTGGAGTTGCAGAACGTGACGAAAGTCAGTCTAGCTTAGGCCAAACGTTGGGGAAGGTACTGGTTGGCCGCGAAAGCAGTTGTGCTTAGCCGTAAAGTTAGGTAAGTTATCAAACAGTTATATACAGCAAGTTGCTGCTGCTTGACCTTGCTTTTTGTTGGAAGTTAAACCAATCACCCTAGTGCTGAATAAAGGTAGGACTGCATAGGCCATGGACGCCCGACCTGCATGGCTGAACCCAAATGAGCGACGTTCTAAAACCCCTGCACTTGAAAGTAGTATTCGGGAGGAAATATCGATTTCAAAATGTTGACTTTTTCCAGGTCGCGGAAGCGCCGCGCAAGGTTCGCGGAAGGGGTTTCTCATTTATGCCCTCGCGGAAGCTTCGCGGAAGGGCTACGATTCAAACACGAAAGCAAGAAATTGTAGTTTTCCTTCACGCGCGGAAGCGAAAACGAACTTCAATCCCATTTCTCAATCCGCGGAAGCGACGCGGAGGCGATTCCCTCTTCAAACCTCTTGCGGAAGGAACCTTTCGTGCCGCGCAAGCTCCGCGGAAGCCTTTGCGGAAGGGATTTGATATTTCTCTTGGGCCGCAACTGGGTTTAGAACACTGCTCAAATGTCGAAGACAGCGCGTGTTTTTGGACATTAGCATTTCGTGATGTACTCGTACAGCAAATATAATGACGTGGCATGCCCTCGCGCAAGTTGGCCCGCATCCGCATTACTTGAGGTTAGTCAAACAGTTCATTGCAGTTGGCCGGCAAGTTGAAAAGGCGAGCCGAACCACTAATCAAGTTCGGCCGGAAAGTTAGACGAATTTAGTTGTAACCATAGGTTCTGTTGGTGGTTGGCCGCAAAGTTAGGGAGGTCGGCCGACTATTTCGAGGTTGCACGAATAATTACTCGACGTTGATTGAGTCAAAAACATGTTAACGCGCCCTCGTTCCCTTCTTTCAGTGGCTCGTGGGGAACGCAGAACACTCGCCCGTGTGTGATGCATCAGCGTGGATCTAGCAACTGCGTCGGCGGGTGTTCAAAGCGGTTCTTGATCAAGAATGGGGATGTGCCTTTTTCTTCTAGCCGTTCAGGCTCCAGAATCTACAGAAGCAACATGTTGCAGATGAAACCTTGATTGGCCGTTTTACCCTTTTCCATCAGATGATATGTTGCATCGTTCGCTTGCAGAACCAGAACAGCATATCCATCTCGCGTGGATATCATGAGAGCATTGTCTAGCCCGGCCACGAGCACCGCGATGTTGCTCGCCGCCTTTTTCCTGGCTGGCATAGCTGACGCCTCTTTCTACGAACCGCACTTGCCTGCAGCAAGCCCGTGGTTTGAAGGATGGTACACACGAGTCAGTGAGACGACTTCTGGGCACTCCATCGGGTTCATCCTGGGACACTACCCTGACCAGAACTTGGTAAACAGAACTTATGTGGCCCTAATTGTGGACGACGGCAAGGCGGAGCCACTGGTCGTTGAGGCTAGGCCGCCGTCCTTCAAGGTCTCCAAGAATGGAGCACCAATCCGTGGCGACCCGGATCAGGACTCCCAGCCTGATTTCGAGGTGCTCGGCGATGGCTTCGCCATGACACAGAGAGGCGACCAGCAAAGGGTGACCCTGGACTTTCCAAACGGAGTGCACTTTGAGGCCAATCTTTCTGGACGTGTCCCATGGGGTCCTCGAGGCGAGAGCCCTGAGGGTTGGGCCGGGCACTTGCCCATCCCGCTGCATTGGTTCGTCTACTCCCTGGCCTCCAGGGCCACATTTCGCCTCGCCATGCCCGGGCTCAACATCTCCGGGCAGGGCAAAGGGCACCAGGAGAAGAACTGGGGCCAGAGCTTTCCTTCCACCTGGATTTGGGCGGAAGGACTTCAAGGCCCGAAAGCGGACAGCGGCCGATGATCTTGGTTTGGGTACGGGTCAAAATTAAAGCACCGGGAATTGGACCACAGGTTTGAGTCCTTGGTTCCATTTGCCAGGGCAACCCATTTAGGGGTTACCCCATTTTTGACCACCACAGCCATTTGACGCCCATTTCGTTCGCCGTCCACGGTGTCTGGTTTTGGGTTGGCGTGGTGTGAGGCGAGAACAAGATTGCGGTGGCCGGCGGATCGGTTCCATTGGGCCCGGTGACTGTGCCCAACGCCTACCTCATCGGGCTTTGGACGAAGAAGCTGCAGCTTGGAAGCCGTTGGTGAAGGGTGACATGCAGAGCGTTCCCGTTTTTGCTGCTAGAACTCATGCATCAAGGATAGCCCATGCTTTGGGAAGCTGGCCACGGGCAGATCATGCTGAGCTGGTGCCAGTAAACTGACTGCCTTTGAAGTGCTATACATGCTGCATCGACGTTGTTTGGGGGGGGCAGCAGCTTGAGTGCATTTGGTATCTCATGGTTTATACATTCTTTGGAAGCGCAACAAATGCTGTTGAACTACTTTCTGCAACATCGATCAAATGCTGTTGTATGGTCGTGACGTTCAAAGCCAGCACATGCAGCTCGTGCGTGCGTGCGTGCGTGCGTGCGTGCGTGCGTGCGTGTGCGTGTGCGTGTGCGTGTGCCTGTGTGTGTGTGTGTGTGTTAAAGGGCATGGCCTACGCAAGTCAAATTTGCTCGTGTGTTTGTGTGTGTGGGCAGTGTTTTTTGTCTTCTTCTTCTTCTTCTTCCCAGGGATGAAAGCCCACATTTGCGTAGCGACATGTTTTTACAGGTTTGACGGCTTTGGAAGCCCTGCATGTCCAACAAGTACGCCGCTTGTCAAATTCAAGAAAGTCTTGCCAGAACTCGCATTTTGCATCGCGAAGGCATTTCGTAGACATGGCGTCCAAGCTCCAAGGGGGGGGGGTGTTCGGAGGAGGTTCAGGGCGCGTCCTTCCTTTGTAGACCTCGCTTCTGGAGCTGAAGCTGCCAAAGTCTACTTTGAGTGGGGTAAAAAGTAGCAATTTTTGAGCTGGAGCTGGCGTGGGGGGCAATCGCGCTTGGCTTGGCATGAGTAACTCATTTCTGTACGCATCGTTCCCTGCTTTTCTGTGCACCGTGGCCCACGCAATCCCGCCAAGTGAAAGGAAGCGCGTGCCGTGGCGCGCTGCCAAGGACATGGACCTTTCACCCGCAGGACCCCAGCGTGTTCTGGGCCTCCGTCGACGCCTGCAAGGGGCTGGTGGTGCTGACGGCCAGGAGTGCGAATCGCAAGCTCCGGATCACGCTGGAGGCTGGCGGGCGCACATGCTGCATGTTGCAGATCAAACCACGCACAGCCAATGCCAAGCGACATAGTTACTTCACTCGATGCTCGGTGCTTGAGTCTGGGGTTGTCAAGAACGTCAGTGACTGACCCCCTCCCCAAGCAGCAATTGCGCAGGCTCCTCCAATTGGCTCTGGAATGTTTCCAGTGGGAGGTCCCACGAGGACAGGTTTCCAAATCGATTCGGTGGAGAATTACAGGGGCAAGATTACCGTGGAGGCATACTCTGGGCTTCTCCATGACCGGCTGGAAGAGAGACTGGAAATCGCAAATGCGGCGATCGAGTTTGGAGGAGACGCCAGGTGCAAGCAGACAAAAGAAGCGACCGAAGTGCCCGTGGTTCAGGCAGAGGCCACGCTTGCAGCGGCTGGCCCAGCGGACACTGCCATACCGGAGAAGAGAATCCGCCGGGAGCTTCGCGCGCTCTCCGAAGAAGAGCGCGAGCGTGTGTTCGCAGCGATGAATGTGATGAAGCAAACCTCAAGTCTGAAAGGTCAGAAGATGTTTGGGCCTCAGTTCATCTCCTATGACGATCTGGTGGCTCAGCATTTGAAGGCAGCAGCAACCAAGGGATGTGACGAGGCGCAGCTTGGGATGTCAAGCCAAAGCCATTCAATCTGGTCCCCGAATTTCTCATCGGCCTACAGCTCCTTGCTTGTCACACGCTTTTTTTCTCAAGCCCGGTCTCAGGTTGGACGTGCTTCGCGTCAGTCTCCCTATGCAAAACGAACCTGCCGACATTCCTTTCCTTTTGAAGTTGGTGTTGGCTGCAACGTCAGTCGCCGACGCTTTGCAATCTGTCAATCCATCGAAAGCCGTTTGGTGCAAGCTTTATGTTTCAGTGTTCTGCGAGCAGCTCATTCGGCTAATAGAGGGGCGCAGACGCTCGTCAGCTGGCTTCCGCCGGAAAGCGCTGCGGCGGAAGTCTTAAACCCTTTTGCGGCTAGCAACCGTCTCCGGCACAGCTGCTTCTTCCTTAATCGTCTACGGGGGCTTACTGCATAGAATGAGGCTGCGCAAACATGTCAACATTTGGCTACAGACTTGTAGAACGCAGATGCCGCAGATGCCTGCTTCTGCTTAGATTGGGTTTGCTAAATTGTTGTTCGTGCGACTCAATGACGGCATGCCTGAAGCTTCTTGTGGTGCAGCGAAGTATGTAGAGGTAGAGCGCTCGCTACACTGACACGCATTCTGGCGGCCTTGGATCTTTATACGGCATTTCAGCCTGACGACCACTCGGCAGCCCTTCATAACAGCAACACTCTCGAACATTCCAAGTCGTATTTTGTTGAACCTCGCGATGTGTGCCCAACACACTTCTCACAGATAGTTTGAGACGCTCTTGGTTGGTCCCCCATGATTCCGTGATTGGCATGCCACATCTCATTCTGCTGGGCTTTGCTTCTCAGGCGCACCTGGGGCAAGCGTTTGCCACCTACCACCGCGCCTTCGTGCTGCGCTTCGAGGAGTCCTTGCTGGCCGTGGACCCTAAGATCCTGGCGCTGCCTTACTGGGACTACAACATCGAGGCGAGGCGAAAGGACCCGCGGGACAGCGAGATCTGGCGCTGGTTCGGCAGCAGCGAAGGGGACCCCTCGGAGGGCCACGCGGTCAAGGACGGCCGCTTTGCGCACTGGCGAGTGCGAGCCGACGCGCATGAGGTCGCCAATCTCAGCAACCCCTTCAACTTGTTGCGGAGCCCTTGGAATGTCAACCCTTCTCCACACATCACCCGCAGCCGATACTCCTGCGGCTCGCAGACGCAATTTGACGCCAGACTCTGGGACCTGTGCTTGCGGGCGGCCAGCTTTGACGAGTGGTATGCTTGCATCGATCCGACCATTCACACCTGGGCGCACAGCTTCTTGGGAGGCGTGTGGCACACGGAGCGCAACGTGAGCCGTGTGGAGTGCTTCCTGACCAACGCCATCGGCATCCCTTCCGCGTATTCGAAAGGCTGCTTGCGGTGCAGCTCCAACTGCACCGACCCCGCGCAGGCCCAAAAGTCATGCTCCTGCGAAAGGTCGCGTGAGCTGCGATGCCTGGCAGACAGCTTCTTGGCGCGTCAGGCGCCAACATATGGAGACTTTGCAGATGCATGGACGTCTCCCAACGACCCCATCTTCTTTTTCCATCATGCCAATGTGGACCGGCACTTGATGATGTGGCAGCAACAGCACAGGGAGAAGGCTCCGCACTATAGTTTCCCTTCATTGTCAATACCCTGCCAGGGTCATGGCTTACATGATGTGGTTGGTGCTTCTGCGCCATTCAGCGGTTCTTTGCTTGGCTTGGCAAGCAACTACACGCTGACAAATGCTGACCTCATAGCAATCGATGGCTCGCGTGGCCCTTACACTTATGATTCTCTCAGTCGAACCTTGCTTCGGGTACAGCGCCCCAGTGCTCTTGACTGGCCTTCGCTTCGCGCGCTACTTCTTGGAGGCGTGTGCTTTGGCACTTGCATTCTGGTTTTTGGCTTTCACGTCTTTCACCCATTAAAGGTGCGTCGAGCACCGCTGGCACTGCCAAGCAGTTAGCATGCTGGTCAGACCAGCTTGCCAGAAGGCGCTGCCAACATGGCCGCGTTTCGAGCTTTTGGCTTTCGCGGCAGCACGCTTGGTGCGTTTTTCGCTAGCAGCCTTCTGTGCTTCTCGAGAAATATCGACTGGGAGTGCCTGCAGGTTCGGACTTTGCACAGGTGCGATGGCATCACTCACTGTAAGACGCCGGGGGAGCGGAAACAACAAAAGTCACCCTTTGGGGAAGGGTGTCCCGCTCGGACGCATGTTAACAGGCGCCCCCTCCTTCAAGCCCCTGCTAGGCAAGAGAGGAAATTAACGACACAAGCACAGCCAAGATCAGGAGCTACAGTTCGCTCGCATCCTTTGCCAGGCCTGTCATGGCAGCAGGGTCTTGATTGATGCCAGAACAACTTTCGGCCACCGCGAACAAGTTCGGCCCAGATGGAGCCATGCGATTCCCAATGCTCCATACGGCAGCCAAAGCAATATGATGTACCGTCAATATTACTTCTGTTGAGTTGAGTATTTGGTGTTTCATTGGTATTGTGAAAATGCACAAAACCACGGCAAACGACAGAGGACTCAAAAAAAGCGATACCCCCGGAAAAGGATGGAAACGCTGGAAAACGATAGGAGTAAGTAAGTTCGCGACAAAACACACACCGACTGTTCCAACCTACAAGAATCGATGCGAGTCTCGGCTCCGCACGGAAAAAGGCGAAAGCGACGAATTCAAAGCCTGGCGTATCTCTTAAAGATCGGCAAGAAATCGCCACCTTGCTAGAAATACAGTAGGTGCGACAAAAACGGAACCGCTTTGAGCCTGCACAGATTTGGGGCAGACTTGTTTAAAGTGCCAGGTTTTGATTGCAGTCGGTAGTCGTGGGCATGGTGTGAGCGCGCGCGTGTGTGTGTGTGCTGAAAATGTGGAAAAGCCATTTCAGAGTCGATGCAGTTGAATGTGCAAAATCACGCATACGTCTCCATCGCTGCTAGCCATTTGGCTTGCAGGGAGTGCCGGAGGGGCCAGCATCGTGGCAGGAGTTGTTTGTCTCTGGTGGCCGGCGCTCTCCTCACCATGGCTCTCTGCAAGCCTTTCCTCTTGGGCATGGCCAGCGTCCTCAAGAAGAATCTTGGGCAGGCGATCATCCCCGCGGTACTGCGGACGACCCCCTGGCTGATTTGGATCTTGTTTGCTGGCACCGTCGCCTTCTCGATTTCCGTCTCTGCCCTTGATGTGGTGTGGAAGGTGGGCGCGACGGGGGATGGACGCAACGGCTGGTTAATCCAAACATGAAACCAGCACACAAGACTTGTTGTCCAGGGCTCCATCCTGGCCGGCGCCATCCTGGCCGTGGTCGCTTGCATCCTCACCAAAGTCTGCTGCGCGCCCTTGGGAGAGGCTCGGTGGGTGTTCGGCTGGGCATGGTCAGCCGAGCTGAGTTTGCTTTGTTGATCGGCTACATGGCTGCAGCTGCCAAAATGTTGGACGAGGAGACGTTCCTGATTTGGGTTCTGGTAGGTTTGTCCAGTTTGACAGGGTTTTGTTCGCAGCATGAGATGCTAGTCAGAAAGGATTGGCTCTAAACAACCCATAATAAAGCTGATTTGATCCATTTGGGGGGTAATGCCAATGTGTTTCTTGATGTGGATAGTTGTTTTCCTTGTTCTGGAAATATCAGCATCGACAGATACAGCCACGAGCCCGGATGCTGTGTGAAACCACGCAATGTTGCGGGCGACGCGTCAGGTATCTGAAACTAATATAGCCTGACTCAGTCATGTGTTTGGGCAAAGTGAAATGCAATATGCAAGTTTTTAGACTGTTGCGGTCATGATCAGGATGCCGTACAAAGCAAACGAATCTAAACAAATCTGACACGTTTGAAACGTCTGAATTCAGATGCGTGTCCGACAATTTAGGTAAATAACAATTACAGTTTTCAGATTGTCTGAAAAGTCAGAACAAATCAGATTCGTGTCTGAAGTTTCAAGTCTTAAAGCACCAATACATGCGTTAGATGTTGAGATCTAAACTCAGATGTGCGTCTAAAACATCAAGTAAACAACCAACACAATATTCAGTTTGTTCAGTTCTTGCAAATCTGAAGAATCTGAAAGTTTTGGAAAAGAACCGATACATGTGTTCCAGCTGAACATTCAAGTACAGAACCAGCATGTTTCAGAATTGTTCAGGCCTGCAAGAATACGAAAAAAGACGGCACTCAGAGGTGTGCCTGAAAATCTAAGTATAGGACGATACATGTTCAGTTATTTTTTCTTTCTCAGATACTTTCAGATCTGAACAATCTGAATTTTGGGCACGGGTTCCAAACATAATCATATGTTAACATGTCCGAAAACAATCCAACAATTCTCAATAGTATCAAATTCAAAGAAGTGTGCGGGCTCTACACGTTCAGATTGATTTGCAGGATTGCCTGAGGTCACACTAGATTTTAGACATGTCCATCGGTTTGAGTTTGGAAAGGAAAGATTTAGAGTTGCCAGGGCACGTGTGAGACAATTTGGCGTTGATGAACTTCCAGATTAAGGTTCTTATTACGGCACTAAAGTGCCACAGTTATATTTGTTCCTCTTTGCCCCATGTTTGTACTGTATCGGAAGAGACGCTTACAACCGAAACTGATGAGGCTGGCACGCGGTCAAGCTGAGCCAAATCATTTGGGTCCGGTCTCAGCCAAAAATGCGCAGCCCACCATGGTTGACAAGTAAACTACTAGGCCCGTCAATTGTGGAGCTAAGAAAGACCGAGCAACATAGAAAAGGACAAAGAAGACATATCCAGAAGATGTATATGAGGATATATCTAAACCCTAAGCACCTCCTGCCAAGTCCTCCCTAACTATTTGCAACCTGTGCGCAACTGGACTTGCACGAGTATGTCCGCCAGTAGCGCGCAAAGTGGGTCTTTCGCTGCTTTGACTCGAGGTGCGAACGCGGCATTTAAGTGCGAAAGCAGTCCGCGACGTACGTGCTTGCAGCGTTTGCACGAAAATCGTTGTTGTAAGAGCGAGAGCGGCGCGCGAAGTATCTTTGCGCAGTCTAGCGCAAGGCGCAGTTATGCAGGGTATCTTTCCGCGGGTACAACGCCTGCGATGCAACAAGAGTATCAATCGCTGAACGTGCAT
Organism: Effrenium voratum; assembly: GCA_963377175.1. Taxonomy (NCBI): domain Eukaryota; class Dinophyceae; order Suessiales; family Symbiodiniaceae; genus Effrenium; species Effrenium voratum. The sequence goes on along the minus strand of CAUJNA010003687.1, from coordinate 47,728 downwards.
GCAGCAACCTGGCATGAACGACACGCAGCCCAAGCAAGAAGTTCAAAAGATGCTCAGCGCCGCAACCAAGGTTGGGCCAACCCACTGTTTTCCCATACTGAAGCGTGTTTTCCTAAATGTGTCAATGTTGGTTTCGTTTTGAGGGAGGCCGATGGAATGTTTAAGCACATGTTGCTTGTTGGGGGCTGTCTTTTTTAGAGGGTACACTTGTTTGTTGGTTTCCCAGGGACAAAAGGGAGCACCATTTTGAGGGGCCGCCTGAAACAGCACACACTCATTTCTGAGCAAACCCCCAAATCCTGAGCCAACTGCGCAGGCTCAAAGCCAGGACGCCGCGCCTCGGCAACCGAACAGTTGGGCGCCCAAAAAACGGGGCGCAGGCCGTGCGCGGGATTTCCGGGGAAGGTGCGATCCTGGTGCCCAAGTCCGTTTTTCGGTTCACCGTGGGACTTTGTCCGGTTTCATTTCTGCAGCTCAGCGGGCCATTTTGCAAAAGGATTGCCCAGCGTGCCCAAGGGCGGCTCCACCAAATCCAAAACGGCCAAAAGAACACATTTAGGGTACCCTCCAGAAACCCCACACCCTGACAAGCTTAAGCTTCTGCCTTAAGGCTCGGAGCTGGCTGTGTTTTCCAGATTCCCACAGGAGGAGCTTCTTTGTGGATTGGGGGGGGCTTGAGATAGGTTGCCTCTCGTATTGTTTCTGGGCCAGGCGCGGTTGGCGGAGGCGCGAGAGTGAGGGATGCCATCCGATGCCCCACTGGTGCAAGGATGGGCTTGTGTACCCTTGCTTCATTGGTCCAGCCAAAAGGGGGAGTTTGAAGAAGGTGTCAATTATTGTCTGAAGTTCGGTTCAAAGGTGTGCAGTTCAGGTTGAGCCCTCAAAGAAGACACGCTGAAGCCACCATAGCCTCTTGTTCAGAGAACTCGGGACTGTGTCCCCGATGGCGTGTTGGCCGTATCAAAAAATACGCACATCATTGGACGAGGCCTTGCGAGTTTATGGTTGGCGGCATCCCCACCCTCGACATTTTTTTTTGCTTGGAATTTGCGCGCAAGTGTTGGCTTGAGTGTCATGTTCGTCCCTGTCGTAAATCGGATCGTTTGGTTGCAGGGTTGAGCTTGGAAACCAGTCAAAATCAGAGGACATCACTCTGGCCCCACAGTCCCGCGTTTACGGGGACGCAGGGTAAACGCTGTACATTGGAATTCGTGGCAGGCTCACTTTGGGCATGTTTGATGCTTCGTCGAAATGCCCGGCAGACGCAACAAACTGGATGGTTTGATTGATTGCTTGTTTGTTTGCTTGCTTGCTTGCTTGTTTTGTTTTGTTTTGTTTTGTTTTGTTTTGCTTGTTTGTGTTGTTTGGTTGATTGGTTGGTTGTTTCGTTGGTCAATCGCTTGATTGGTTGGTTGACTGACTGATTGACTGATTGATTGATGGATTGATTGATTGCGCCGAGAAAAGGAACCACGGTTCTGGCTTCGCGTGTAACGATACGGTTCCATGACCAGATTCTGCAAAGAAACGCCAGGCAGCGAATTTTAATGCGTTGTCGTGTTTGGCAGTGATCCCTTCCCCCTGTTTACGGCAGCTTTTCCCGCTCGTGGACGCCTGCGGACGCTTGCGAAAACAAGCGCTGAAGCATCTGACAAACGCACGCTGACCCCCCAGCGCCCCTTTTGGAACGAGAACTCTTTTGCTACGCGCTCGCGCTCGGGAAGAACATCTACATACATCTACAGAATCTACAGTACTTGTCGCAGCGCGCTTCATTTGTCAGTCGGCTGTTTGACGCCATCCCAAGAGTATACGAGCATTATGTCACAGTGAAACAAGTTGCGTTCCTGTCATAGGCTTCTGCGGCGCTAGCCGCTGGGGAAGCCTTCTGGAAGGAGCAGATGCGGCGTCGGGCGCTCAATGCCTAAATCACAGGGTGTTGGTGGCAAGGCATGTGTGATAGGCATAGTCGCTATGCCATTGAGTTTTGCAGGCATGAGTGGCGTTCTGTTCTGGAAGAGCAGTTGTCAAGGAGCTGGTTCCATTGCCTTCGCCCATCAAATTACTGCGACCAATCGGTGTGTGTGTGTGTGTGTGCGTTAATCTCGTCAACATGACTCTTGAGATGAAGTGTGGCGGACAGATCTTGAACAAGCATGAGCTTCCAGTGGTCGCGTCACAGTCGATGTGATTGATTTTTGGTCTGGACACTTCAAGTTTCCAGATTTGGCAAAGGATGATGATGCAGAGTGTTAGCTCCTCTGCAGTTGATAGGTGCTTGATAGGGTTTGTCAGCTTGTAGACGCTCTTCAAATTCATTTCCGGTATTGGCGAGGGCGCGGGGATTCATGGGGCTCTAGTCTGAAGCCGCCAGGCCTGAAGCTGGGGGCTCGCGCAGAGTCCCCACGCCCCGGACACTGGATTGCCGGATGGGGCCTTCCAGAACGGCGTGGCCGCGAGTGCCCCGGCTAAAGCCCGAGATCACAGAGCCGAAATTTGAGCATCGAGGTCCGAGGATGTCCCGAGAATCGTCCGAGAGTCGAGGTCCAATCCGAGATTAAAAAAGACAAGCTCCCAAAATCGAGATCCGAGAGGCGCGAGACCTGAGAAGCGAGAATCGGAGTCCAAGACCCGAGATCCGAGAGTTTAGATACGAGAGTCCACGTTGGGGAATGGAAATTGGACATCGAAGAATAGAGACTCGAGAGTCGAGACCATCCAAGACCTGAGAATCGAGAACCAAGATCAAAAGAAGCCGATGTCGGAGAGACTTGAGATCCGAATTTGAGACCGAAGGCACGAGAATGATATCAGATCCGAGAATCGAGAGCCAAGAGTCAAGATCCCGAGATCCCAGAGTCAAGAATCGAGAGTCGAGAATTGAGATCCGCAAGTAGACAATCGGGGTCCGAGAATCGCGGCCGAGAATGGAGAGTGCTGATCTGAGAGTCGAGATGTGAGAATGGAGGGCCGAGAATCGAGGTCCGATACTTCCAAGAGTCGAGATCTGGAAGTCGAGAATCGAGATCCGAGAAGAGAGAGTCGAGACCCGAGATTAGGACACGCTTTTGCAGAATGATAAGTGCGCCCATGCACGAGAACCGGCCCAGCGCTGTATCTCCTACACCTGACTCGCTCAAGACAATCCGCTCAGCGCTGCGTCCACGCCTGCCAAATGGTACGCTTGCCCGCTCAACTTGCCCAGCGCTGAAACCACGCCTGCCAAATGAGAAGTGCGCAGCGCTGCGCTCAAGATAGCACTCCCAGCACTGCGCTCAAGAGCAACGCGCGATCGCTTGAAAGCACACGCGCACCATAGCCTCGCCTGCTGATTGACAGGCGCCAGCTCAAGAACGCTCGCACTGCGTCCCACTCTTGCCAAAAGATGAGCGCGCCCGCTCAAGAGAACCCGCTTTGCGCCAAATCGTAAGCGCGCCTGCATGAGAGACCTGCCAATGGCAGTATGAGCGCCTACCCAATGATAGGCGCACCCGCCAAGAGCACCCGCTCAGATCCGCTCAAGAGCGCAGTGCCCACTCAAGAGCACTTGCTCAGCGCTGAGCGGTCTCCACGCTTGCCAAGACAACAAGCGCGCTCGCTCAGCGCTGTGTCCACACCTGCCAGTGACAACCGTGCCCGCTCAAGAGCTGGCTGATACGCGAGCCCACTCAAGGGCGCTCAAGAGGACCTGCTTAGAGCAGAGTCGTGTGAGAATCCCGACCCGAGATCCACATTTAGTGGACTATCGCGAGACCGGAGAGTCGAGATCCGAACCGACGAGATGTAGATTTGAGAATCGAGACCATGGGATCCAAGGCTTGAGAATCGAGATCAGGCAGTCAAGGTCCGATTCTTCAGAATCCAGAGTCGAGATCCAAGACGGAGATCCCAGTATCAGGATCAGAGAATCGAGGAATCCTGGAGGTTGTCCCGGGCGCCTTCGATCTTGACTATTTAAAGATGGGAAAGACTTTTAAAGCTCACGCCAGGAATCAGCCGCTCCGCTGGCAGCTGCCACCGAAACCGGGTCCGCTGCTGCTTCCCAGCAGTGAGCCGGAGCCTGCCAGCGATGCGCCGGACGCCTGACTGCATTGTCAGAATTTACCCACAGGGCAGGGCCGCCCGCCAGGGCCCTTCCTGACGAAAAATCTTGGGGAGCGGCCTTGCGAATTCCGTGCCGTTTTTTTTCTCTTTTGATTTCCATGAATTTCAATCCTGAGGTCCTGCTGGGGCGAAAGCCCAAGGTGACTTGGTAGAACAGGGTTTGGGGTGTGTTTCGGAGTCCATGCCATTTGGACATTGGTGCGACTATGAGCGACTCAGGCCCAGTGCGCCACTATAAATTGATTTGTTGATGTCAGGCCGGATCCAATGACACTCACCCCTGGCTTCCAATTACAATGCTTTAGGCAACACTTGGTGAGAAAAGAAGCGCCTCCTCACCCGAGAACTTCGTGCCGATTTGTTTGCACGGGCGCCATTCGCTGGCTCCGGATCGTATTCCAAGGGCCCACAGCGCTTGCCTCGCACGCCGCGCCGCACTGCCGCGACGCAGGCGACTCGCCGTTTTTGAAGCCCCAGAAACCACTTCCCATTGTTGAAGAGAGGGTGGACGTAAAGGACCAACTACTGAGCCAAATGGAGGAGTAGTTGAAGTGTCTCTGATACACTTCAGCGCTATCTACCACTCAAGGAGGACAGGAAGAAAGTGGCAAACTCTGAATACTTTTTGTCCAGTGGATTTTACCCCTATTAGCCCAAAAAGGGTGATGTGTGTTTTCTACCAGGGTCACTGTGCAACCGACTCATGTCATTTGACTGAAGCAGACGCCCCAGCAATTCTTTGCTGCCTAGCGATACTAAAAGAGAACAATGACAGACCTTAGTCTATCAAATGCCAGTCTGTCAGGATTTGATCTATTGACATTACTTGTGCTTGAGAGTGTGGAATGTATTTGCCCCTGTTGTTGATTGGTCATGGCAAGAAACTGCACAGCCACAAAACGCGACTGACGATTCGCTTTGAAACACAACCTGCTTGAGTTGCTGGACATGTGGGAGGGAGGATTTGGATCCGGGAATTCGGGAATTCCATTGGTGCCAATTCGTCCTTTTTGGGCAGTTTACCCTCCCGCCGGGCCCCCTTTCCAAGAGGACAGCAGTCTTCCAAAAGCTGCCTGTGCACCACCAAACCCATCTTTGTTGGGAGGGTTGACCATAGAACTCAGCAACCCTCAATTCCAATTGATCGACGCAATGTGTCACGCCTTCAATCGCACCAGGAGGAAGCGTGCCCGGGCACAGACTCCTTGGATGCTTGGCATCTTCTCCCCGCTCCGCTTGTTTCCCCCCAAGCACCACAAACCAGGGGGACGGAATGGGGGGGGTTTGGGGGCTGCTTGAATCCTATGAAATGAGAGCACCTGGAAAAACAAACACCATGTTGAAAGTCATGCTGCTCGGCCTACGCAAGAACTTTTGCAGCAAGTTGAGAAGCCCTGCTTCGTTTGCATGATGGCATGCTGTGCTTCAATGAGAAAACAAGTTCTTCAGTTTCTTGGTTCGTGTGCATTGCTTTATGGATCTTCTGCGGAAAAGTCTGGGTCTGCGAGCCTTGGTTCGCCTGAGGAGGTGATCGGTAGCAAGATGGCGGCGAGCATGCCGGAGGCTTCCTGTAGCAAGTTTCTTTGGAAGTTGCCTTCCAACGGCCCAGCCCGGATGTGATTTTCGAGTTGGGAGTTATTCTAGATTGAACTGGACCCCCGTTGTTCTGGTAATTTCATATTTCCAAGCCTCCTTTGGTCCAGTGTTCGCTCCCACTGAAATCAAAAGGGAGGGGTGCCCCGTTTACGTTGGTGAGTTTTTCTCCTGCTTTCTCAGATGCGTGTTCCCCTTGTGGGCACCCTTTTGCGTATGCCGAACGCTTCCACCGAATGGCGTGTGATTTCCAGTTTGAACACCATAGATTCCGCAGGTGCCTCTAAGAAAGACTCACCTCGGGATGAAAGCCCCTGCAAACTCTGTGCACATCATGGAACGAACATTCAGGCGGCCAGAAGTGAGCAAGCATTCGGGCCTCCGGAAATCACATTGGGGCTGGAGTGCTTGGTCCTCGCGGATGGTCAGGCGCTGAGCGGCCTTGGCTTCGGTTATCAGGCGAGCCTGCTGGGTGCGCAGATTTTGGCCTAGCTCATATCCAAGCCCTTGATTTAACCTCCCAATCCGAAACAGAACAGTAAAGGCCTTCTTGAATCGGTATGTTTGTGAGTATGTTTTCATTTTGGCTCTACACTTCTTTGCTATGAGCCTGACAATGTGAGCAATATTGTGTTTGCTCCGTTTTCTACTTTGCTGATTTTGCTTAACCGCATCACTTTTGAATGTCCGTACTTCTTTGAGTTCGATATGCATGTACTATTTACATCATCGTAACATCCACGTCTACCCTAAGAAGCCATCCACCCTTCCAATAGTCATTTGACATCAGATGACATCAGCTCGTGAAGTTTCGTGAAGTTTCACTTCATTATAATTCTGACTTCTTCCCGCTTGGAAGTCTTTGTACGGTTCAACATGCTTATTATTGATGATTTCACTGCAGTCGTTTTGTGCATGTTTGGCCTGTTTGGCCTCGGTTTGGCCTCGGTTTCCAACTGTTGTTTTGTGCATAGTCCCCATAGTCTCGTTCTGCTTCGGCATTAACATCATCCTTGCAATACTCAATCTTAAACAAAAAGCAAAAAACACACAACTCAGCATCAAGTCTTGTTTTTGTGTAGTCCACAAAGTGGATGTTTGATTTGACGCTGTATTTCAGGTTGATAAATATTTTGAGTTCAAACAATGCTATTCTCCGTATTCCTTTTGTTGTTGCCGTGCTGTATCGTGTACATGGCAGATAAATCCAACTCAACAAAATAGTATTGATTAAATGAAAGCCCAACAAATTAATAAATTAGCCAGTTGTTATTGTCTATGACTTTCGCGACGATCCTAAATTTGCCAGACAGTAAATTGTTGCGCGGACTGGCGACGAGAGGAAGACCCAATGCAGTTAATTGTGATTTAAGCGTGAAATAAAACACGTATTGGCCCCTATCACTTGAGTTCAAGCCGTTCGTACAATATATTCAAGTTCAATAACGTTTTTGAATCAGTGAGTTTCATTGAAGAAAATCCGCCATTGTTGATAGAGTGCAAGCAGTGAAATATGTATATATGTATACTACCACCTTACAGCTTCTCTTTTGTGTGTGAACTGAGTCCGAAGGATAATATGATGTTTGATGTGAGATTTCAGCTTTCTTTTAGGTGCAAATGCTTTACATTGAATACACACCTGAATTATTATGTTACATGAAGTTAAACATGGGCGCAAAAACAAATGCTATCAAATGCTGTAAGCCCCCGCTTGCTCTAGTGACCGATCAATCGTATTGCGGATCTAGAATCTGGGCGTTCGGTTCGGGTGCCAACCACAGCTGAAAGCTCAATTGCTTGAAGCGGACATTTACTTGGACCGGCGTGCGCATGTTCCGCACATTCCGTTGCGTTCCTTCCTATGGCATTCAGTTTCCGGAAACGGCCGCACCGACGATCGGCGTGAGTTTCTACCATGGCTTGAGCTTTGCCAGGTCCTCCGGTGCCCCCGTGGAGGACCTGGGAGGGGACGGGCGCGACGGAAGGTCTGCGCGCAAAGCCACAGGCGCAAATTGCACAAACAAAAACGCGCAGGCAAGAAGCACAAGACTGCCCCGGCTCCAAATTGAGAGCGTAGTGTTCGGATTGTCCGAAGCTACTGATTTCTGAATGGTTTGTTCTTTCACCTTTTGGTGTCCCTTAATTTGTGGGCATTTTGAATGGTTCCTAGAATGTCAACCTTCTATTTTCGAGGCATTCGAGGAGCTTAGCCAGCCGAGATGTGGTCTTAGCCCATATTTGGCGGGCTAGTCATGTCACACCAGTAATTGACATTTAAACCTCCCACCAACCCTGTATCAAAGGTGGATGGCAATCCGTTTAGGTTCATAGCGCGGCCCGGCCAAGTGTTTGCAGAACCCTGCGGGTACCTGAGGAAGACCTGGGCCCTGGTTTTGAGAGCCCAGAGCAAATCAGGGCCCTTGGAATGATACATCATTTTGCTGGTTTCCGCAAGCCTGGCGTTTGCCTTTGGCGGATATGCAGTCTGCAGAGTTGGCGTGGTGGTCTTGGATGCTGTTGGCTGAGTCGGCTGGGTGAAGTAATGTGTATCTTGTTGTTGAAAATAATGTCTGCATTGCGGTTTGGCATTTAGTGGCACACAGACATTGGCTGCATGCTTTGAGCAATCGCTATGTTGAATTAGAACTATTTGTGGTTATTTCTTGTTTGTTTGCATGTTTGTTGGTTGTTGTGTTTATTTCTTTGTTTGTTTGGTTTGTTCGTTTTTTTGTTGTCTCTTTGCCTGCCTGCCTGCCTGCCTGTCTGTCTGTCTGTCTGTCTGTCTGTCTGTCTGTCTGTCTGTCTGTCTGTCTGTCTGTCTGTCTGTCTGTCTGTCTGTCTGTTTGTTTGTTTGTTTGTTTGTTTGTTTGTTTGTTTGTGTGTGTGTGTGTTTATTGAATTGTTTGTTTTGTTTGCGTGTTTGTGTACGTATGAAACACATGTCGTGACCGCATGACCTTTCATCCGAAGGGCAATGGGAATTCTGTGACTGACCGAGTCTAACAGTCTCACAAAGCTGTCACTGCTGCGCTTGGCCAGCGCAGCTTGCTGTGAAGTCGCAGTGTCATTTTCCGATGAGATTCACAAGCTTCTGCTTACCAGCAACAATGTTAAATGTGATGTCAATGTGTTGTTCTTAGATTGATGTTAATGCTGACGCAATCTGCACTCGTTCGATCCCTTTACCCCTGACAAGTGCATGTGCAAACAGTTTCCAGGATCTTCCTTGTGTGAAAAGAGGCTTGTGATAACCTGAAACAAGGTGGGCCAACATATCGTGCCCAAAGTAAGTGCAGAGTGTACTGACTGACTATTTACGCCAAGCAGAACCTTCCCTTGGACTCTGTATTAAACACAGGGTTTATTTTTGGTTCCCCAAGAGGGGGCAAGCCTCATTTTGCCACACTCCCAATTTGCATCTGAAGGCGGATATCAGCAATCTCACCGCGAGGACCTATGAAGTCAATTGAGTCCCTGATGTCACGCTGATTCATGAAGTTCATGAGACCACTAGATTCCAGATTTAATCTAAGTTGGCCAGGACTGTATAATCTAGTCTAGTTGATTTCAGTTCAATGGAAGTAGTATGTATTCTCCAGATTCGCTGCGCAAACGACGTGGTGACGCAGTTGACGTCAGAAGTTTGCTAGCAGCTGAGCCAGGTGTTGGGAGCCATGAAGACCGGACAGGGATCCCGAGCCAACAGCAGCAAAGCGGTTGAAATGGGGACATGTGGGTAGCCCAGCGGTGCCCGTGTACGTTTGCTTTTTTGGAGGCGAGGGTTCCCCAACGGACATCGCAGACATTTGGTATGAATTCTTTATCAACGAATCTATTGTTGTTGGTGCAAGAGTCAAGCCGTTCAAGCCTATATTTGGGGATCCGGCATCAGCCACGCACAGGGATCAGAGTCTTGACATCCTTTCGCACAAACACCAATAGGCGACATGACTTTGAAAATGCTAAAGCACCACGGGGTTTTGACCCGCCCAACGTGCGCGAAGAACCACAAGCGTGTGATGCTCCACCCCAAGAGAGTCCTTAAAGGGTTTTGCAAAGCAGGCACGGCCGTGCCGGCTTCTACTCCCCAGTTCTCGCTCTTTCTACGTGCAGTGCATAAATATATTCTCAATCTTAGTTTCAGTGCTACAATAGTTAGTGCATCGGCCGTAAAAGGTGATCACCTGTCCGGGCCTTCCAAGTTCCCTTGAACCTTTGGGTTGCATAGGGTTCCTGTGAGCCTTTCGGGAGTCTGGAGAATCCCCTCTTTCCCCGCAACTGACTCTGCTCCAAAAAGGCGATTGAAATAGCCAAGATTCTTGAATTACTAGGTCTAGGGTTCCCCTTTTCTTCTGGGTATAGCAACCTCCGCAAAAGCCCCAGGAGAAGATCCCGCTAGTGGATGCCTCGCAGCTGACGCTCGGCGCAGGGCTTCGCTTCGGTGCTGGCATTGTCTTGTTCCAAATCCGAATGCGTAAGCACGGATCGTCACGGAAGACGGCCATTTCAAGTAGGGGCAAACCACTTGATGCCGATTTCAATCCCATCTAGAAACAGGTTGCATGCCAATTGTTGCGGGGAGGTAGTTTGATTTCAACCAGTTGGAGTTGGAGGAGAAAAGTCGTTCGAACATGTTTGCACAAAACACCCTCTTAGTAGGGAATGCCGGAAACTCTTGAAAAAGAAAAATGCACTTCATGAGGGGTTTACGATCTCACACATGATGTGTGTGTTTTCCCTTTGTGAGGGGATCCTTTTCCAGCTTCTAAACCTAACAAGGCAAGAACAGAGGGTTGTTATTTTGTTTTCTGGTTCCCCCATGTAGCAGCTGCTGTTGATCCAAGTGCTCACCAATTCTGAATGAAGGTGTGCCATTTTGAGTGGGGGTCTATTTTTCGAGAAGGTCCCTTTGACACATGTGGAGTGCATCTACATTGGCGATGGCAAAATGAAAGTTCTACCGCTGAATGCTACTTTCCAACCCCGCTGAAGGCGTCCCTTGTCCAAAAGGTTTGGATCGCGTGGCTCATCAGCCTCGAATTCCCGAGATCCAGGGTGCGAGGCAACTCAACTCGGGTGCTCTCTCTAAGATCAGCCTGCGCGAAAAGGAACCGTTTGAACCGGGTTTGCTCAGGCATGTGCCAAGAGTCGCAGCTTGCTGTTGTTATACGGGCTTCCTCTGGAGCCGGGATCGGAGTTCTGGTGGGGGAGGGCTTGTGGAAGACATGCACGCAATTCAGCGCGGAAGCTGACACGGGATGTTGATGAGCAGAAAATGCACAAAGAGGGACATTGTTCCGCATTGAAAAGCAGAGTTTCTTGGGTCGTTTCCCTTCAAGATACCTTGGGGATGATCAGGTTGGCTTCGATCAAGGCCCTAAAAAGGCTTTAATGAACGGGTCAAAGGGCGATCATGGAACCTGTTCTTAGAACCCAAGTGTAAACGAATGTAAACGAATTTGTGAAGGGGTCGTATTGGGCGCTCCGATGGCTTATGTTGTGGACTGCACGGGAAGGCAGTAGCAAGTACGGCAGGTTATAGGAGGTGGAAGGCACACGAAAGGAGTGACTTTGTGAGGCCAAGAACCACAAGGTGTCCTTTGATCCTTCCGCACAGGCTGGGGGAGGGGAAGCAACGGGCAACGCGACGCAGCATGACGAAGCAAGCTGTGATGGATGCGTGCAAGTGAATGATTGGCGGGGGGGCGGGGGGGTTGCAATGGTTTGTTTGAATGAGGGCAAATGGAAGTGCAAATGAGTACGGCGTTCACTCAGCTTGCTTGCATGCATCCCACTGCACAAAGAGCACAGAAGGCGCTGACGAGTCGCAGGCAGCAGAGTCAATCGCTGAGAGTCTGTGCACAAGTCTGCATGTGATGTCGTTGTTATGTTTACGTGGCAACTTCCAATATGTGTTTGCTCTGGCAAGACCTATTGCGAGGTAACTCCCGTGTTACCCTGCTGGCAGGCTATACAGCGCAAGGGGGCTGGATTTTTCACCGAGAAGGATTTGGCAGACTTGGAGAAGGATGGCTCAGACAGCCCAGCCGTCCATGGAACGGAGGCGCGACAGAGCGACAGGAGCATAAAGCAGACCGAAACTGATAGCTCAGATGATGGCTTCCGTTGTGGACGGCACGGGAAGGTGGTAGTTGTAAGTACGGCAGTAGGTTATGGAAGGAGGCAGAAGGCACATGGAAGGAGTGACCCACGAGAGCTATCATGGCGAGAAATCCTTGAAGCGTTCCGGACAAGGGTGGTGATTCCAGAGTTGAGCTGCATTGTGAGGCCAAGAATGACCACAAGGTGTCCTTTGTTCCTTCCGCACAGGCTGGGAAGGGGAGGGGGGGGAGACAGCCACGGGCAACGCGACGCAGCATGACGAAGCAAGCTGTGATTGATGCGTGCGAGTGAATGATTGGCAGGGGGGGCGTTGCAATGGTTTGTTTGAATGAGGGCAAATGGAAGTGCAAATGAGTACGTCGTTCACTCAGTTTGCTTGCATGCATCCCACTGCACAAAGAGCAAAGAAGGCGCTGACGAGCCGCAGGCAGCAGAGTCAATCGCTGAGAGTTTGTGCACAAGTCTGCATGTGATGTCGTTGTTATGTTTACGTGGCAACTTCCAATATGTGTTTGCTTTGGCAAGATCTATTGCGAGGTAACTCCCGCGTTACCCTGCTGGCAGGCTATACAGCGCAAGGGGGCTGGATTTTTCACCGAGAAGGATTTGGCAGACTTGGAGAATGATGGCTCGGACAGCCCAGCCGTCCATGGAACGGAGGCGCGACAGAGCGACAGGAGCATAAAGCAGACTGAAACTGATAGCTCAGATGATGGCTTCCGTTGTGGACGGCACGGGAAGGCGGTAGTTGCAAGTACGGCAGTAGGTTATGGAAGGAGGTAGAAGGCACATGGAAGGAGTGACCCACGAGAGCCATCATGGCGGGAAATCCTTGCTTGAAGCGTTTCGGACAAGGGTGGTGATTCCAGAGTTGAGCTGCATTGTGAGGCCAAGAATGACCACAAGGTGTCCTTTGATCCTTCCGCACAGGCGGGGAAGCGAACATTCAGGCGGCCAGAAGCGAGAAATCATTCGGGCCTCCGGAAATCACATTGGGGCTGGGGTGCTTGGTCCTCGCGGATGGTCAGGCGCTGGGCGGCCTTGGCTTCGGTTATCAGGCGAGCCTGCTGGGTGCGCAGATCTTGGCCTAGCTCATATTTCCAAGCCCGCCCAACAGCATTTATCAATCCGACGCCAAAACCCACAAACACATATAACGCTTTAAGCTGTTCATTTTTCAAGAGCACCTGATTCCAGAACAAATTTAAATGTCCTTAACCTTATCTTTTTTCTAAATGTCCAACGCAGTGTCTTATTCTTTAGTTTCGCCTTCCAATCCCAAACAGAACAGTAAAGGCCTTGTTGAATTTGTATGTTTGTGAGTATATGTTCATTTTGGCTCTACGCTTGTTTGTATGACTTTCTGCACATGTGCCTATGAGCCTGACAATTTGAGCAGTATTGTTTTTGTTGGCTCTGTTTTCTATTGTGCTTATCTTTTTCATTTCCGTACATCTATTTCATACATTTACTATTTACATCAGCCTGAATAACATTTATCGTTTCTATTTCCGTCTGCCAGAAGAAGCAATCCACCCTTCCAGTAGTCATTACGCCCGAGCTCGTGAGGTTTCGCGACCAAGGTGTTTAGTTTGCTCGGGGCCAAGCTCACTAATCACAAATCAAATTGCTCGGTATTTCGTACAGTTCTTCCAGCTTATCTTATCTGCAAGTTTCACTCCATTATTTTTCTGACTTCTTCCCGCTAAGAAGTCTTTGTGCGGTTTCAGTATGTGTATTATTGATATTGTCACCGCAGTCCCTTTACACAATGGTCTGGGCCTCGGTTTTAAACTTTAATATTTGTGCATAGTCACCATGGTTTCTCGGTAGTTAACATCATCCTTACAATGCTCAATGTGAAAAACAATCATAACTCGGCATCAAGTCGTTCTTTGTTTTCGTTTTCCAATAGTCCAGCTTGTAGATTGTTCATTACGCCGTATTTCAAGTTAAATAAGATTATAAGTTCAATGGCTTTTAACCATGCTAGTCTCCTTCTTCCTTTTGTTGTTGCTTTGTCCTGTTGTATACATGGCAGATAAATCCAACACTCAGCGACCAATTATTGATTATGAACGCCAAACAAAGGAAGCAATCGCAGCCAGTTATTATTGTCTACGACTTTGCCGGCGACCCTACATTTGCCAGACGCAGTAAACTGTTACGCGCGGACGGCCCAATGCAGTTAGTTTGTGTTGAAGCGTTAAAGAAAACACGTATTAGCACCTATCACTCTAGGTTGAATTTAAATCGTTCGTAAAATGTATTCAAGTTCAACAACGTTATTGAGTCAGTGAGCTTCATTGAAAATCCGCCGTTGTTGATAACGTGCAAGCTGCGAATTATGTACAGTACCACCATACAGCTTCTCTTCTGCGAACTGAGTCCGAAAGATAATATGATGTTTTATGTGAGATTTGATCAAACGCTTTACATTGAATACACACCTAAATTATTATGTTACATTAAGTCAATCATGGGCGCAAAAGAACCAAGAGCCAAAGATATAAAATTGTAGATGCAGGGCAAAACAAATGCTAGATGCGTATACATAGGTGCGCCCTTGCTTGCTCTAGTGACCCCGAGCAAGATCAATCATATTGCCGGTCTAGAATCTGGGCTTTCGGTTGGGGTGCCAATCATGGCTGAAGCTGAGTTACTTGAAGCTTTGATCACGCCTGGCGGACATTGGAGCCAAATTTTCCTAGTGGATACGTATTAGCGCGTGCTAATACAGCACAATCCTTTGGGCAATCAGTTTGTAGCTCTTTCAGTGGCAGGTTCCCGAAACAGCCCACCTTGCCGACGAGCGTTTCTTTCGTGCCCACATGGCGTGCGGAGTTTCTACTAGGCTTGGCTTGAGCTCTGCCAGGTCCTCCGGTGCCTGCCCTGTGGAGGACCTGGGACGGGCGCGGCGGAAGGGGCGGGAAAACGTGTTTGCCAGTCTTTGCTCAGCTCTTCGTACAGCACGTATAGTCTCAATCAAAGCACGGTGAATAGTTTCAGTGCTACGGAGTTTCGTGTTAAACTTCCTCTGAGAATATTCAGGGCATCCGCCGCAACAAGAGGTGATCGTTTTCCCGGGCCTTCCAAGTTCGTGGAAGTCCAAGCTGGGAAACAGGAGACCTTGCTGTCAATTCCTTAGGGTTCCTGCGCTTGTTTTGCGGAAGGATATTTTTTTATCCCCTTGCCAAAAGCATGCCTTGCTGCCACCGCGATGATGATAAAAAAAAGGAAAAGAAAAAAACAACATGTCAATTCTAGGTTTACTGTAGGGTTGCCCTTTTCTTAGCTTGGTAGGTACAGGTACAGCCATATTTGAGGGACTCCCATCCCAGATTCGCACTTATCCAGCCCCCAAAGAAACAGCCGAGTCTTGTTGTGCGTGTGAAAGTGCCAGGATAGATGCCTTGTTGCACCTGACGCTCGGCTCACGCAGGGGTTCAGTTCGCTGCAGCCCATGTTTTCACATTGTTCTTAGCAGAAATACACGAAGCTCGGGCAATTCATATCTACTTCTTGTGGGGTTGCGATCTCACACACAAGGTGGTTTCCCCTCGAGAGTCATATGGTTCACCCCCCGTCATCCTTTATCAACCAGATTCAACCAGTATATAGTGGGTTCTTTGTGGAATGTCGAGGTTGCTTGCCATATTCCCTCAGCAAGTTAAGCCACTTGTGTTTTGTTTTGTCGCATTTCGGAAGGTGCATGTTGGAGGCAACCAGCCTTGAGCTGCGGCAACTGTGGAAAAACACACGCCAGACGCCACATTGGTGGGTGGTTTCTCCCAGACTTCATACGGTTTCATCCACCCCTGCAGGCTTTTGTCCACAGTACCTGCCCGTAGGCGTCCTGATTTTGGGGGCTCTTTGGTACCTTGCAGTGGAACTCTGCCAGATTTTGTAAGCACGTTGCCCTTCCTCACTTCCCTGATTGGTCCGAACGACTCCACTAAGGCCTTTGAGGGCTGCTGGGAAGACTAAGGGTGATTTGCACGCCAAAAAGCAACGCCACTTTTTGATGTGGGGTTGCCCGGCTCAACCCCGCCAAATGGGGGCTGGCTGGTTGGTTGGTTGGTGTGTTTGGTTGGCGGGCCGCATCCCCAGCGTCCCCGGTTGCTTGTCAGGGTTGCTCGCGCTTAACCGGCGGCATCCCCCGCATTGCTGGCCTCGCTCGGAGTAGGGCTGCTGATTGGCTTTGGTTTGATGGCAGTTCAGAGCTGCTTGCTGAGGTCTTCATGAGGGCGGGTGTTGGGTTGGTTGGGGTTCATTTAGGCTCAGCAAAGGGCTGATATGCAGGATGCGGTTGGGAGGGTTTAAGGTTGACTTTGGTTCAGTGTTGGCTTGGGGCTGATTCGTGCTAGGTGAGCTGGTTGAGCCGTGGCTTTCGGGTGGCAGGGCGTGGTGCGTGGTTATACAATGCCCCGAGCTCTGAACTGCCACCAAATCAAAGCCAACTAGCAGCCGTCGTCCGAGGGAGGCGAGTAATGCTGGGGATGCGGCCGGCACGTCACGCCCAATCCGCAGCCCTGACATGCAACCGGTAGTAATAAGCTGGGGCTAGCAGAAAAAAGCACGTCAACCGTTGCCCCATTGTTACGGGGACAAACCCGTTTGGGGAAAACCAGAACACCATGGTTCTCCTTGCGTTCCTTGGAGTTTTCTTGCGTTCCTTGGGCCTGATCCTGAGGCATGACACTTTGAACCGGAAGGACCATATCAGGCTGGGGCTTGGGCGTTTATGACTAGGATTGAGGCCTAAAGAGAAGTTAAGAAGCAATAGTGAGGATGGAAGAACCTGAAAAGGCACAATACACTTCACGTAGTTGAAACAAATACTTCCTAGTCAACTGAACTCAGTTTGTTTGTATGTATAGATACATGTATATAAATGTTCAACTTAAACCATGTTTCTCAACTAGTGACTCTTATTGAAGAAGATCTGCCATTCTCAATGAAGAGCAACTGCTAACTGTATCATACTGCCGTGGATGGTGCGCCTTACAGATTGTGCTATGTTATTTTGATTTCCAAGGATGCTAACAATGTGTTTTACGTTTTTATTTAATCAATTTACCTTTAACAATATATATATACACACATTCATATGTATGTCATATTTATGTCAAACATGGGCACGGCATGCACAAACTGCACGCAATATAGCATAGTTGTAGGGCAGATCAAATGCTATATAGGTAAGCCCCCGTTTGCTCTAGTAACCCTGAAAAGATCAATGGTGCTGCCGATCTACAACCTGGGCGTTTGGTTGGGGTGCCATCCATAGCTGAATGTTTAGATAATTGAAGTTTTGACCACGACTGGCCGGATACCCTCCCTGGAATTAAGCAGGAAGTCCGTGCCCTCAGAGGTCCTTGTAACATGGAAGTTCCTCGACCGTGCTTTGCTTGGGAAATGCCTGTCATTTGTTTACTGGGAATGTACGACCACCCCTTAACAGAGAAGTTACTTCCTCGCCACGACAATCCCGGGACCAGGAACCCTGGATTGTTGAGGGAACCTGTTTTGAGCCCACTTCCATGTAAAAGACAAATGTGAGTGAAAGCGCAGCTTCCTGAAAATAGGCCCTGCACTTCTATGTAAAGGAGAACACGTGTGCAGTCTCACAAAAGTGTACATGTGGTCGTAAGGTTTGCCCTACAATATTTGGGATTCCCAGAATTTGACCGTGATAGCTATTGTTTTCCCGGGGTTCTATAATAGGGAAACTCTGACTATGCTGCAAGCAATTTCACGGATCCTTGAGAAAAGTCGTGAACCGGCATTTCCCTGGTGGGCTTAAAATTGCTACGTGTTTGCCCGAATGCACAAAATTTCAGTTTCCGAGTCAATCTCACCCCCAAATGCTACGTCGTACGTTGTACCTAGCTGAGGGCAGGGCGCAAGGGAGTTTTTTTGTTTTTTTTTTTTTGGGGGGGGGGTTAGGGTCATTGGGAGGTTTGAGGGAGCCGGTGCCCAAATCGTCGGAAGTCAGCTTCGTGTTCTGAAATGTGGCAGTCGACAAAAAACACCCCAGGGACTTCTGTGTTGGAATTAGCCAGAATCATAGGTTTTTCGACTAACCTGCAAGAAAAGAGCTTCGGAGCTTCCTGTTTATTTCCAGGGGGTGTATGAACTGGCGTGTGCATATTCTGCACATTCCTCTGCGTTCACGCGTTCCTTGAATGGCATTGAGTTTGTATCCGGAAACAGCCGCATTGCCGGCGAGCGTTTCTTTCTTGGCTTGAGCTCTGCCAGGTCCTCCGGTTCCTGAACTGTGGAGGACCTGGGAGGGGACGGGCGCGACGGAAGGGGCGGGAAACCGTGTTTGCCAGTTTTTGCTCAGCCCTTCGTACAGCGCATATAGTCTCAATCAAAGCACAGTGAATAGTTTCAGTGCTACGCAGTTTCTTGTTCCTCTGATGATATTCAGAGCGTCCGCCGCATTTCTTTTTTGTCCCAAGTGGTGATCGTTTTCCCGGCCCGGGCTTCCAAGTTTGTGGAGGTCCAAGCTGGGAAACAGGAGCCGTGCTGTCAATGCCTTAGGGTTCCTGCGCTTGTTTTGCGGAAGGCTATTTTTTAATCCCCTTGCCAACTGCATACCATGCTGCCACCGCGCTGATGGTAGAAACCATTTCAATTCAAGGTTTACTGAAGGGTTGCCCTTTTCTTTGCTTGGTAGGTACTTGTACAGCCGTATTTGGAGGGATTCCCAGACTGGCACTTCTCCAGCCCCCAAAGAAACAGCCGAGTCTTGTTGTGCCTGTGAAAGTGCCAGGATAGATGCCTTGTTGCAGCTGACGCTCGGCTCGCGCAGGGGTTCAGTTCGGTGAGGCCATTGCTCCAAGTCCGAATGTTTCAGCACGGGTCGTTGCGGAAGACGGCTTTTATACCGAGGAGCGACCACGTGAAGCTTGAATTTCACTATCTAAAACCAGGTTGCAAGCCAATTGTTGCCGGGCCGGTGGTTTGATTTCAACCAGTTGGAGTTGGAGGAGAACAGTCGTTCGAACATGTTTTCACTTGATTGTCCTTAGTAGAATGCAGGCAACACATGTCAACTTCATGCGGGGTTGTGATCTCACACACACACTTAATGTGGTTTCCTTCTTGAGGGTTCATATGGTTCACCCCGCATCATCCATTATCAACCACATTCAACCAGTGTTCTTTTTGTTTTGTCGCGTTTCGGAAGGTGCGTTTTGGAGGCAACCAGCCTTCAGCTGCAGCAACTGTGGAAAACAGACTGTCAGATGGTAGGTGGTTTCTCTCACACTTCATACGGTTTCATCCACTCCATCCACACTACCTGCCCGCAGAATTGGGTGAACTCCCCCAGATCCCCTTCCTCACTTCCCTTTGTCCGAACGACTTCACGGCCTTTGAGGGCTGGGAAGACTAAGGGTGATTTGCACGCCAAAAAGCAGCACCACTTTTTGGTGTGGGGTTGCCCCATTGTTACGGGGACAAGCCCGTTTGGGGAGAACCAGAATCCCATGGCTCTCCTTGCGTTCCTTGAAATTTTCTTGCGTTCCTTGGGCCTGATCCTGAGGCATGACACTTTGAACTGGAAGGTCCATATCAGGCCGGGGCTTGGGCGTTTATGACTAGGATTGAGACCTAAAGAGAAGTTAAGAAGCAATAGTGAGGATGGAAGAACCTGAAAAAGGCACAATACACTTGACGTTGAAAAGAAACAATACACTTCCTAGTCAACTAGTTGCTGGGAACAACTTGGTGTAGAAAATGCGCAGAAAGGGGATTCCTGTTGAGGATAATTTCCAGAAACAGTTCTAGATTTGAAGTTAGTTTTGCTGATAGAACCCATGGCCCTCCCGTCAATGCAGCATTATTCCCCTCAGATCTTCCCAGATGCCCCCGACTTGGCGCCTCTATCTTCCTACTTTAAATCCTCCGGCTCACGTTTCACTGTGAAGGTCCGCCCAAAGGTTCGCCGAGTGAACCGCCTGTCAGACTCTGGTACGGAAGCCCGTCGGACCTGAGTGGGGAATTGCCAAGCCTTGTGGGCATGTTTGGAGACATCCACCGAGTCCCAGAGAGCATCGGAGATCACTCGCAAGCCAACACAGACCCCCGCAAAGAGCCGCAAGAAAAGGCGATGTGATCCGACAGACCCACGAGCGCTGACTTTGCCGTCTCAAATGGAGACGCTTCGCGATGCAGCCGGCCACCGGAAGCGCAACCGGCAAAAAATCCACACCAAAGTCGAACATGGACGGGGATCCGTAAGGCCTGAGAACCAAGCAGGTGGCCAACGCTTGCACGCTTGCGCCGCCCAAAATCCAAACACCCCGGGCAAGAAGAAAGTGCCGTTTCACGTGTTGAACCACAACCATGCCCGAATCGGAGCTTGACTGGGGATCAGCGCAGCCTGGCTCTTCAGCAGGTTCCCACATCAAATTGCCGCGCGGCACGTGCCCCTGCCCTTCCCCCCCCCCCGCCGCCACCAAAAAAACCAACAACTACATATTCGACTTCCTCTTGTGGGAAACGTGTGACAACCAGGGTCCTGAACTGGCAGCCGTAGACTCCCCTTCACCTTTTGGGTTTCCCTTGTTGGGGCATTTCTGGTCATGGTTTTATTTCCAGGTCAGGTGAATAAGCAGATGTTTACATGATGCCTTGGGCAGTGTCTAGCGATTGTTCCCTGCCAGGACCGACCGCGTGCATGCAAGAGTTCGAGCACTTCTTGACGAAAACGCTCGGAGCACGAGGAGAACGTGAGACAGGGGAAGGCGCGCTCAGCCGACCAGATGGCTAGATGGTAGGAGGTTTCTCCCACACTTCATACGGTTCCACCCCGTCTGGCGCATGCTTTTGTCCACCCACAGTGCATGCCCCTATTCCTGTCCCTGGCGAGCGTTTGGATGACACCGCCCCCTTCTTTTGGACCACTTGCCATACTGGGAGGTGGCAATTTGGTGAACTCTGCCAGATGTCGCAAAGCACTCCCCCAAACGACTCCGCCAAGGCCTGTGATACTGGGGAAAAAAACCTAAGGGTGAATTGAAAGCCAAGAAATCAAGACCTCTTGCCCCATTATTAACACCCATTTGGGGCCAGCCCGAAAACCAGGGTTGTCCTTGCGTCCTTTGGGCCTTTGGATTCCGAGGCATGAGTGGGAGGCGAAGGACACTTTGAACAAGGTCCA
Source organism: Effrenium voratum (assembly GCA_963377175.1). NCBI lineage: Eukaryota > Dinophyceae > Suessiales > Symbiodiniaceae > Effrenium > Effrenium voratum. The sequence continues at coordinate 26,730 of CAUJNA010003687.1, read as the reverse complement.
TATCAGGCCGGAGTGGCGTTGCATGGCGTTGCACCCGATTCGGGATTGGAGAGAAGGCAAGCTCACCCATGAAGATCCTTTGCCGTAGGAGTCGTATATTTTGCCACTTGGGGATGTACGGTATTTTTGCCCACCTGTAAGCACAGAAAGGCTGTTTAAGCTCTGAAAGGGTATGTGAAAGGTGGGGATGCAGCCCGCTGCCTTCGCTTATGAACAAATCCCAAAATCAACTTTTCGGGCCCCAAAAACTTGTGTTTGGTTGGTTCTCTGTTGAAGCCCAAAAGAAGCTCGCCGCTGAAAAAGAACTGGCTCGAAAGGTTTTCTGCACCTTGACTTGTTTTGGTTCTCCCCAACGATTTTGTGGCAATTGGGGTAGCATGATTTGATCGCATGTTAGTTTCTGGGTTCGATTATTGCCTGCTTCTGTATCGTGTTTCCTTTGTTTTCAAGCCTAAACAACAAATCCCAAAATCAACATGTCGGGCCCCACAAGTTGTTTTTGGCTGGTCAGCATGGCGAAGCACGAAACGCAGACTTGTCGGTCTCTGACAAGTTGTTTGAAACGTACAGATGTAGCCCGCGGCCTTCGCAAATGAACAACTGCCAAATCAACTTGTCGGGCCCGCAAAGTGGTTTTTGGGACTTCATGGGACTTCACTTTTTTGGTTTGAAGCCTGAGTTTCAGGCTTAACAACAACTGTTCGAGCCAGAACAAGTTTTTCTTTACCCCTTTGCACTTGTTTTCAAGCCCGCAGAAGCTTGCGGTTGGGACTTGACCTTTTTGGTTTTGATACCAGTTCCAAGCAGGGATTCAACGAGGAGAGGCGAGACAAGTTACTACAACCCAAGCCAGATGTAACGAGGCTAGGTACCACAACCCAGAAAATATTAAGCAACGAGGTGACGAGGTCTAAATTGCCCTGAATTATGCCTTGGGCAGTGCCCGTTCCCCGCTAGGACCGAAACCGTGCACAAGCTCGAGCACTTCTTGACGAAAACGCTCGGAGCACAAGGAGAACGTGAGATAGGGGAAGGCGCGCTCAGCCGACCAGATGGCTAGATAGGAGGTTTCTCCCACACTTCATACGGTTCCACCCCGTTTGGCGCATGCTTTTGTCCACCCACAGTGCATGCCTTTGTTCCTGTCCCTGGCGAGCATTTGGAGGACACCGCCCCCTTCTTTTGGACCACTTGCCATACTGGGAGGTGGCAATTTGGTGAACTCTGCCAGATGTCGCAAAGCACTCCCCCAAACGACTCCGCCAAGGCCTGTGATACTGGGGAAAAAAACCTAAGGGTGAATTGAAAGCCAAGAAATCAAAACCGCTTGCCCAATTATTAACACCCATTTGGGGCCAGCCCGAAAACCAGGGTTGTCCTTGCGTCCTTTGGGCCTTTGGATTCCGAGGCATGAGTGGGAGGCGAAGGACACTTTGAACAAGGTCCATATCAGGCCGGGGTGGCGTTGCATGGCGTTGCACCCGATTCGGGATTGGCCATGATTGAAGGTTCTTTGCCGTGGGGGTCGTATATTTTGCAACTTGGGAACACTAGTCACTAGGAATTTGGCGAGGTGTAAAGAGGGGTGAAGGGAAAGAAAATGCAACCCCGACGCATCCGCAAACTTTTGCGTCCTGGGTGATGCCCATTACTGTTGGACGGCGCGCGTCACGGAAAGGGCGTGTTTTCTGCTGGTGTGCGGATGCGCTGCGCGGTTGGCAGGGGAGGCCATGTTTGCTGCTGCGAGGGATTGCTGCGGGAACTGCCATTTGGGTTTCCTTGCAGGCTAGGATGTCATGCCTCAACAGGTGGGGGGAGCAACATGGGGTGACTAGCTTGCTTGGCTCTCGGTTGAGAGGTGTGTACGCTGGCCTTGCCATGACCATCACACGCGCTTGCGCTGAGAAGGGTGCCAACCCTGAACCTTTGTCCAGTGGGGATTCTGGTTGGTATTGGCTGGGCGCACTGCGAGCACCTACACCCACAACACATCCCTGAAACACCACGTGGGCCCGTATGTATGTTATTCCTGTTTGGGCGTTCAATAAACATTACCTTTTGTGCTGTTTTAAAGTGAGCTTCGGCGTAACGTTTCAAGGGAAAATATGTATATATATATATATAGGTAAGGAACACGCCTCCCGGGGAAGTGGATGTTCTTTCTAGTCAGTAGGAAGCCAAAGGGACGCTAATTAGATTGGAATTGCCTATTTGGCTGCGCAAACCTCAGGGCTCCTGCTTCCGCGTTTATTTGCGAGAAAGGTAAACCTTTCCCAAAAAGAGGAACGCTCCCAAAGCTTGGCTTCCGTGGTTTGCTTTTTAGGTAGGTTCCTGTCAAGAATCATGTCCAAAAACTTGGTTGTCACGCCTCTCAAGCGCCGGCGCTGTGACCAGTCTTTGTTGGCCCACTTTTTCGTTGTATCAATCTTTGGGCGCAACACTCTCAGAAGCAAAGCGCGTTGAAGGGCAGGCCCAAAAGGACAACAGCTTCTGAAACAGCTCCAAAACAACATTTATTTTGCTGGCAGGGTCCATGGCGCTCGCATCCGCAGCAGATTGCTTCCATGCAGACCTTCCCAGATGATTGCTGCCCTGTGCGGAATTCGCACATTCGTTGGTGGCCGGAACCAACACAAAAGTTGAAACGAGTAACACCCAGGGTTCTGAACTAGCAGGACGTAGTTGAACCCGTAGACTTGGGTGTCCAAAGCCGACCCGGGCCGACCCTTTCACCTTTTGGGTTTCTCTCGTTGGGGCATTTTTGGTCAAGGTTTATTTCCAGGTCCTTTGGTCAGGCGAGTAGTAGATGTTTAAATGATGCCTTGGAGTGCCCGTTCCTCGCTAGGACCGAAAGCGTGCACAAGCTCGAGCACTTCTTGACGAAAACGCTCGGAGCACAAGGAGAACGTGAGACAGGGGAAGGCGCGCTCAGCCGACCAGATGGCTAGATAGGAGGTTTCTCCCACACTTCATACGGTTCCACCCCGTTTGGCGCATGCTTTTGTCCACCCACAGTGCATGCCTTTGTTCCTGTCCCTGGCGAGCGTTTGGAGGACACCGCCCCCTTCTTTTGGACCACTTGCCATACTGGGAGGTGGCAATTTGGTGAACTCTGCCAGATGTCGCAAAACACTCCCCCAAACGACTCCGCTAAGGCCTGTGATACTGGGGAAAAAAACCTAAGGGTGAATTGAAAGCCAAGAAATCAAACCGCTTTTTGGTGTGGGGTGGGGTGGGGTGCCACTTTATTAAGGAGACACACCCATTTGCAGCCAGCCCGAACACCAGGGTTGTCCTTGCGTTCTTTGGGCCTTTGGATTCCGAGGCATGAGTGGGAGGCTAAGGACACTTTGAACAAGGTCCATATCAGGCCGGAGTGGCGTTGCATGGCGTTGCACCCGATTCGGGATTGGAGTGCAGGCAAGCTCACCCATGATTGAAGGTTCTTTGCCGTGGGGGTCGTATATTTTGCCACTTGGGAACAATAGGAATTTGGCGAGGTGTAAAGGGGGGTGAAGGGAAAGAAAATGCAACCCCGACGCGTCCGCACACTTTTGCGTCCTGGGTGATGCCCATTACTGTTGGACGCGTCACGGAAAGGGCGTGTTTTCTGCTGGTGTGCGGATGCGCTGCGCGGTTGGCAGGGGAGGCCATGTTTGCTGCTGCGAGGGATTGCTGCGGGAACTGCCATTTGGGTTTCCTTGCAGGCTAGGATGTCATGCCTCAACAGGTGGGGGGAGCAACATGGGGTGACTAGCTTGCTTGGCTCTCGGTTGAGAGGTGTGTACGCTGGCCTTGCCATGACCATCACACGCGCTTGCGCTGAGAAGGGTGCCAACCCTGAACCTTTGTCCAGTGGGGATTCTGGTTGGTATTGGCTGGGCGCACTGCGAGCACCCACACCCACAACACATCCCTGAAACACCACGTGGGCCCGTATGTATGTTATTCCTGTTTGGGCGTTCAATAAACATTACCTTTTGTGCTGTTTTAAAGTGAGCTTCGGCGTAGCGTTTCAAGGGAAAATATGTGTATATATATACATATTATATACATATATATATATATATATTTAGGTAAGGAACACGCCTCCCGGGGAAGTGGATGTTCTTTCTAGTCAGTAGGAAGCCAAAGGGACGCTAATTAGATGGGAATTGCCTATTTGGCTGCGCAAACCTCAGGGCTCCTGCTTCCGCGTTTATTTGTGAGAAAGGTAAACCTTTCCCAAAAAGAGGAACGCTCCCAAAGCTTGGCTTCCGTGGTTTGCTTTTTAGGTAGGTTCCTGTCAATAATCATGTCCAACAACTTGGTTGTGACGCTTTTCAAGCACCGGCGCTGTGACCAGTCTTCGTTGGCCCACTTTTTCGTTGTATCAATCTTTGGGCGCAACATTCACAGAAGCAAAGCGCGTTGAAGGGCAGGCCCAAAAGGACAACAGCTTCTGAAACAGCTCCAAAACAACATGTATTTTGCTGGCAGGGTCCATGGCGCTCGCATCCGCAGCAGATTGTTTCCATGCAGACCTTCCCAGATGATTGCTGCCCTGTGCGGAATTCGCACATTCGTTGGTGGCCAGAACCAACATAAAAGTGGAAACGAGTAAAACTAGCAGGACGTAGTTAAACCCGTAGACTTGGGTGTCCAAAGCCGACCCGGGCCGACCCTTGCACCTTTTGGGTTTCTCTCGTTGGGGCATTTTTGGTCAAGGTTTTTTTCCAGGTCATTTGGTCAGGTGAGTAGTAGATGTTTAAATGATGCCTTGGAGTGCCCGTTCCCCACTAGGACCGACCGCGTGCACAAGCTCGAGCACTTGACGAAAGCTCGGAGCAGAAGGAGACCGCGAGACGGGGGAAGGCGCGCTGTCGGACGATTGGTTGCGGTTTCATTGCCAGGCTAACCCGCCCGTTTCCCAGGGGGCTGCAAACTTTTTGGCTTAGCCCCCAATAGCTTGCCCGTGCGTAGGCAAGGGGGCAGAGATGGGGCTGTCCGCTCCAAACAACTTGTACACATTGCAGGAACGAAAGTCAAACATAACATGCTGGGCGAGTGTTTTCAGGTTATTTTGGGCTTAGAGAACAAAAGCACACACTGAGTATACACCACCATTTGGAGGGTAACTTTGAGGATTGCATGCTACTGGGGTGAAAGTTGATTGCCGACACCGTTTTCCCTGTGTGTGAGTAAAGGGATGATTAGCATAGTAACGGGAAATTGTGCCATAGTGTGCATTTGGAGAGCAAGGTGTCTTTTTTAGGTTTATTTGGTTAGAGGTACATGATGGCTTTGGTTTAGTTTTCTTTTTAATGTACCATCTATTTTTCCAAAAGGTCACCTATGGTTCAGGGATCCCTTGTTTGGTCGTGTTCTCTTTGCGAGTACAAAGGGTAGGCATGGATGGAGATATGCGACAAGACTTGACTGTGTCAGTTTGAGACATGCCAAATGACCCTACTTGGCTCTTTGAGCTTGCAAACCCCCATGTCGTACATGGGTCAACAGCACGCCGCTCTTGCATGATTTTCTGGGACGAAGGCTGGAGTGAGCCAATCTACCGTACCCTCTGGAAAAGATCAACACAGACCTTTGTTCGCCAAGTCATTGTTTATGTAGCTGGCAACAAATTGGCCATTGATCCGCAGGTTGACTTTCGGACCCCGCCAAGGCCACAAAGGGACAGCTTATCGTCCGAGGGTTTTTGCACTGGTCCCCGGAATTGGCTCTTCAGGATCAAACGGATCCAGAGCTCAGGTGCCTGTATCAGCTCGCGGTTCAAGCAATGTGGCCGGGCTTGGGTGAGACGGCCATCAGCTATCCGGTGGTGAAAAAAAATGAGGGCCGAACTTAGCATATTATGTTTGGAGCCAGCGGTGCGGACTTCGTGATCAGGATGAACAATTGAACGCGACATGTCATGTGTGTTTTGCTCGCTGCCCGGCACAAGCTGCCAGGGAAACCCTCATAGAATCACGCCCAACAGCAGGAATCCTCGGAAAGTTGTTGTTGGTGGCCCGCGTCGACGCTGTTTGGGACACGCCTAAACTCGCTACAATTGGTATGCATCACAATATAGCCATACATATGTATGTCAATGTATGTATAATATAATATATACGTAATAGTGATTGTACAATATTTATTAAAACCACATTTCTTATTCATTTACGATATGCATATAAAGTATAGTAGATTCATTACATAATATGAATACAAAGTACAACATAGTATTGCTTGTTTTTTCTGTTGAACTTCAAACAACAATGCAGAGGACTTTTCAATACAGGATTGTGAAGTCAAAGTTCCTTTGATAATGAGAATAATAAATTCCCAATGTGATGCTAAATGTGCTTGGGTGAGGCTTGAGTCCAGAGAAAGACCCGGGGCCAGAGCATGCTCAGGGCACAAACTTCCCAATTGTTTATGAGTTTACCCAAATATATTTTAGATTGGGAACTTGTACCGTTGCTTCCGCCAATGTCTCGCAAAGGGCAGTGGTCAACATCTTTCTTCCCGTTGTGTTTGAGTGTGTGTGTGTGCTTGGTTTCATGTCATCTCCTCTTAGGGGTCCCCAAACACTCCTTTCTGCTTGGCAACCGCCCGTCTAGGTGCAGCACGTACTACCGCAATAGTTTATGGTACATTTGGGGCTTACATTGCGGAGAGAACAAGTAGCGTATTGGCACCTTGCTCCTGCTTCCAAACCCTTGCAACTGCTTCTTGTGATAGCAAGCCGCGTCTCCACTTTCCAGACCTCCCTTAGGCCCCAGTTGGTTCTGCTACTCCCCAACTTCAAATGCAACCTAAAAGGAGGTCCACCAAAAGGATATTCGTCTAAACATGATGGCCTATGCGATTTCCTTGAACCAACCACGTTCCTTGAGGAAACTAGTCCAAAGCAGTCTATAGTTAGCTTCATCTGTTTGTTTGCGTTCGTGCTGACGTTTCCCCGTGGCTGCCTCGAGACATTTGGCTCTCGCTTTGAGGTAGAGCCTCACATGGAGCCGTAAGACGAACGGCGCAAACAAGCAACACATGCTTGATAGGTCAAGACACATAGCCACATGTCGACAACAAAGACCTTAAGTATCACGTTTGGGTACTTCTTGGTAAAAGTAGGGAACCCTTCGTAGTTCATTTAACAAGGTCCAAGATAGCCAATCATGTCGTTGGCTTCGGCACAAGGAGAAGTCGCCAACTGCTTGGGTATTTGGGTTGCATCAACAAGCCGAGTTTGCCAATGTGAAGGCGAGCCATGGGGCGTGCCAGATACACTGCAGTCACCAGCAAGCCCAGCGAGGATTGAGTCAGAGGGCGCATGGCAAGATCGATGCTCAGATTCCCAAACTCCCAAGCGGTTGTGAGCTTCTATTTACATGGATAATTTGTCATTTGGAAGGTCTTGCATGGGTGTTGCAGAAGTGAGCAATTCCCACAACCCCTGCCGAAGTGGGTGTGACTTATGCTGACATTCGGCTTCAAGTAGAGCCTGGCGGATTGCCACCGAGCCTCGAAACAGATTAAGGCCTACACTAAGGGTTAGTAACCCTTTTTTTAGTGGGCTCATTTGTTCCGTGGTTGGTTTCTCAACAATGACAACACCACGACGAAAGTTGGTTTTGTGTCTTTTTGTGTCCCTTTACCAGGGGCCAATGTTCTGTCATGTTCTGTCCTTGTTACGGTCAGCTATTTCGGAGCAACCCTGAGAAGGTTAGTCCGTTTCGAGGGTATCGTTTTCTGCAGCAATCTGAAAGGGAAACCACTCTGTCGAAGTTGCCCCATTTGGAGACAAACCAGCAGGGGGTTCATGATTTTGAGACAAATCCCCAACCCCAAGCCCTGCACCTCCCAAACCAAAAGAACACCTTTCAAGCCTTCCAAATTCCAACACCCTCTCTAAATCGCGGAAGCCCGAGCCCCAGACCTTCCGGTCCCAAATTGCTACGTGTTCCCCCGCGCCTTATCCTCGAGGAGCGGACGAAGGCGAAGCTGAGCAACCTGCCGCTGGCAAAGCTGCGGGCACGGCTGGAGGCCTTGGCGGAACAAGGCGATCGGGAGCTTGCGCCAAGTGGGGAAGTCCGCAATCAAGCCACAAGGGTAGCAAAGAAGGTAGTGCAGGGAAGGACCAGGGTAGGTGAAGGCTTGGCCAGATTTTTTACAGCCCTGTTTAGATATTTTTAATCTTCACCCCGGATACATCCACCTAGATGAAGGAGTGCTCCGAACCACGAGAGGAGACACTTGGTATTGGGTCAGTTGCAGGCCTGTGGAGCACCTCTCAGGTGCTTGGGGTTGGGGAGGTTTAGGAGGTTTGGGCAATGTTGATCAACCTTGAAGGTTTGGGCTTTTGGAAGCTTTGGGGTTTCGGGTTTTCTTAGTTTTGGATTTGGGTGGTTTAGGAGCTTGGGGCCAAGGGAACTTGTGTCTCCGTCGCATTCTTCCAAGAACATTCTCGGGATTGGAAGACCCTTCGGTTTACCAAAAAGCGGCCCGGAGACTCCGCCCCGGCTTTCCCACCAGGCAACTTAAGGGAGGCACCAGGTGCCAGGATTCAGTACCTGTGGACCCCTGCTCCTCGGGTCCTCACATGGGTTTGCGTGTGTGTCTGTTTGTGTGTTTGAAGGGGACCCACCAAAATGGGTGGTGTTCCTCTTCCCTTCAAAAGGCCACAAGAAAGGGAACCATCAAGAAGACAGGCCCATGGGTTTAGGCGACAGCGTGCAGCGCAGCGTGGCCTTCCTGGTTTGGTCCACCGAGTGCTGCCCGGTGCAGTTTGCCCACCGAGAGGTCTTGGAGAGCCTTGGGCCTGCAAGGAACTCGGTCGTTTCCCCTTTCCTTCTTGAACAAACCCGTACCAACTGTTAAAAAAACGACGCCCCAACGAAAAGTCTTCCTCAGAAAGGGGGAATTTCAATGTGAAGCCAAAGGCAAACCACCTATTTGATTCTCCCATGTGAGTTTCGGTCTAACTTTCAGAACTTTCCGGTAGTCTGTCAATTGGGGTTCGGGACCTGAAAAGCTTTGACCTGGAAAACAAATTTCCTGCCATAGCCAAAAGGAGAAAACTTTGAGCAGCCTCCGCAGCACTCACCTGTCCCAAAGCCCATCAGCTGTTGACCTGTTGGTTTCCGCAGTTTGGCAACCACTGTTAGTTAGTCAAGTTTCCTAAAGATGTGCCTTTGTCTCCAGGTTGTTTGAGCAAGTGAGCAACAGTTGATCCTTGCAAGGAACAGTTTGACCTTGTGTTGTTCCCAGCTGCAATATTTCGGGAATTGACCCTGGGAACCCGTTTTAGGGCCCTTTCAAGAGCAAGTCCGCAAGCCGTTTGCAACATTCAGTTTCGATTTACAAGCTGCAAACCTGGCGCTACCCAAGAAGGGAATTGGACCTTCCAAGATGCGCCCTGAAAAAAGAACTCGAAATGGTGCGCAGGGGCATCAGAGAACTCACCATTCTTTCGCAAAAAAAAAAACACCGACAAGCTCTGATTGTCCCATGTACTGGGACACATGGGTATGGGTCAAAATTAAACCAAGAGGGGACCGCAGGTTTTAGTCCATGCTTCCATTTACCACGTTCCCTTCTACCTATTTTTCACCCACAGCCATTCGGAAGGTCGGAAATGAGCACTCTGGACACCCCAAAACGGGGCCCAACCGGAAAAAAGAGAAAAAAAAGACCACGCCCCGCCAAGCCAGAGGCGAGCGCGGCAGGTCCTGGAGCTGAGAGGCCTGCAGCTGGGCTTCGCCTTCCTGGCGCCCTCCAAGTGCCTCGGCTTAGTCGGGGTCCGGGTGGGTCCGGCTGATGTTCTTTGGGCATGGCGCTGGATGGCGAGAGGGGATTGGAATCAAAGAAACTTCTTAAGCGTCAATGTGAGTGCCATGCTTTGTGAATAAGTGGCTGACGTCGGTTGGCAGCTGATTTTCCTTGACGCGTGCGACTCAGGCAAACATATGCAGCTGCGTTTCCTTGACGTGCGCTGCAACACTGGCAACATCTGCTGCTGCTTTTTCTTGCTGCGTGCAACCCAGGCAAAGTCAGTTGATTTTCCTTGATGGGCGCAAGCCAGGCAACCTAGGCAAAGTCTGCCGCTGCTTTTCCTTGCTGCTTGCAACCCACGCAACATTTGCAGCTGCTTGCAACCTAAATCTGCAGCATGCGTCTTTGCACGCAAATCTGCAGCCCGGGCAAAGTCTGCAGCTGATTTGTCTTGATGCGTGCAAGCCAGTCAAAAAGTGCAAGCTTGACTGTCTCACTCAAGATTGATAGCACGCCGCGTCCAAATAAGGCGAGTGTTTTTCAAAGCAAACTCTGGAGCAGAAGTCGTTCCTAGCCGTACATCGGGAGTTCTGGCATCTTAAGTTCCATGTAGAGATCCCTGTTAGATCCCCCCGAACCTGGCTCTTGGGGCTGACTGACTGCCAATGAGGCGTCACCTTCGAGTTGTCTCTGCAGTTGTTAATATCATTTTGCGGGCAAGGAAAGCCAAAAACAGACTGTCAGAACCCTGAGCTTCATGTCAGAATTTGTGTTGGTCCTTTGGTTTGCTGCTTTTTGTTTGCTGTAGGCCCGGACATCAGCAAGGAGCCAACCTCTAGCTGGGCAAATGTATGGGCACCTCACCTACCGGTGGTTGGTGAGTGCTTCACCCAGAAACATGCCAAGTAAGGCCAAGTGAAGCCTGAACGGCAGGGAGGGGTGTTTTGTTTTGTTTAATTCTTTGTATATGATTCAGAGCTACAGCAAGGGGATCCATTGCAGCCTAATGAATAGTAGTGACTATGAGAGGCCCATCAAGGACCATGAAGGGGGGTGATGACGTTCCCATGACTCCACGTGATGTGGCTCTGAGTCAGAGTTGGAATTCGAACTCACCCAAGCCGGTGCGACATTGTGCCATCAGGTCCGAGGCTTGCTTGTCACTGGACCTCCGTGCCGAGCTCTGCAGAAAGGCCTTTGAGGAGAAATGGGGTTGCCGAAAAGACCGCCGAACTCATCAGAATGGGGTCCAACTCGGTCTAACGCATTTTTCCTAGATGGTTCAGGGCCTTTGTGCTAATTGGTAAAACAATCGTTGCCTGCCAAAAGGGTCTAATGATTAGATTGGAGTTGCGGGGTACTTAAAAAGCCAAGTTAAGCCGTGGGGAGATTATTCTGGATTTTACACATTGTGAGGTGTGGTTGATTCACGTGCATGATACTTGAATAGGATAGCTCAGCCCAAAGAACCTGGAAGAAGACGCTTAAGCACTTGGGACCCCAAAGTTTGATGAGATCTGGTCGATTCAATGTGGACAAGGTTAGGCAGTTTTGACTTGAAAAAGACGCCCAGCTCAGAACAAGATGTACAACCCCTGAGCCATCACTTTACGAGGGCTATGGGAAATGAGGATTAGGTAAACAGTAGTAGGGAGTGTGGAACGTTCGACGTTCTACAAAGGCAGATCACAGATGGCAACTTGACTCTAAATGAACCAAGCAACAACTGAATAATATTAACTTGGCCGCAACTTCAACACACTCCAAAAACAAGGAGGCCTTGATAGTGGGGGACGCAACCAGAAATAGGTGCGGATATATCCGTTTGATGTTCTGCAATTTTGAGCAGACCATTGTAACACCAGGTTTTTGGATGGCGGCGCAAATGACATTTGTGGGTGGGAAGTTCTTGGCCGTCTCAAGTCGGTTATACAAATCTGATTTTCAAGCGAGTACCCTTCCACCAGCGTGGAATCTCCCAGGCACACGCAGAACGTGCGACGTGCAGTTGAGACCCTTCGCTGGAAAGCCTTCCAATCTCCCGCGGCGGGACCGGAGGGATGGCTTGGGTCGGTGCATCGTCTGTACACGCGGAATTCGGATCGTCTGTACACGCGGGACCGGATCGTCTCTGCACGCGGGCCTTTTTTGCCCCGGATCGTTTGTACACGCAGTGCTTACCACCCCGCCCCGCCCCAGCCCCCACCCCCACCCCCACCCCACCCTTCCCCAATACCGCACCCCATCTGTTGCACGTGAGCGGGTGTGCTTATTAGGTGGCAGGCATGTGCTTACCATTCCCCCCCCTCCCCACCCACCCCCCACCCCTTCGGGCTACTATTCCGCATGCGTGGAAACAGCGCCTAGCGGGTGCACCTGAGCGGGCGCCCCACCCCTTCGGGCTACTATTCCGCATGCGTGGAAACAGCGCCTAGCGGGTGCACCTGAGCGGGCGCGCTTACCATTCCCCCCCCCCCCCACCCCCCACCCCTTCCGGCTACTATTCCGCATGCGTGGAAACAGCGCTGAGCGGGTGCACTTGAGCACCCCTTCGGGCTACTATTCCGCATGCGTGGAAACAGCGCTGAGCGGGTGCACTTGAGCGGGTGTGCTTACCATTCCCCCCCCCCCCCCACCACCCCCCACCCCTTCGGGCTACTCTTCCGCATGCGTGGAAACAGCGCCGAGCGGGTGCACTTGAGCGAGCGTGCTTACCATTCCCCCCCCCCCCACCCAAGCCGACAGCGGCGGGTGCACCTGAGCGGGTGCGCTTACCATTCCCCCCCCCCCCGACCCCCCACCCCTTCGGGCTACTCTTCCGCACGCGTGGAAACAGCGCTGAGCGGGTGCACTTGAGCGGGTGTGCTTGCCATTCCCCCCCCCCCCACCACCCCCCACCCCTTCGGGCTACTCTTCCGCATGCGTGGAAACAGCGCCGAGCGGGTGCACTTGAGCGAGCGTGCTTACCATTCCCCCCCCCCCCCACCCAACCCCCCCAGCCCCCCGACAGTGCCGAGCGGGTGCACCTGAGCGGGTGCGCTTACCATTCCCCCCCCCCCCCCACCCCCCACCCCTTCGGGCTACTCTTCCAACAGCGCTGAGCGGGTGCACTTGAGCGGGTGTGCTTGCCATTCCCCCCCACCAGCCCCCCCCCCCCCCCACAGTGCTGAGCGGGCGCACTTGAGCGGGTGTGCTTACCAATCCCCCCCCCCCCCACCCCCCACCCCCCCACCCTGCCAAAAGTGTGTGTGTGTGTACAGATGATCCAGATGACAGAAACCTTGTGTGCGCAGATGATCCAGAGTGCATGGCGCAATAAGTGAGGAAAGCCTGTGTGTACAGATGATCCAGATTTGTGTGCGCAGATGATCCCCCGCCCGATGGCTTGCATCCCAGGCCTCTTGGTTCCACGGACCTCGTCTCCGTCTCGCTTCTCGCCCTGCGACGCAACTCTCGCTCCTCCCTCGCCCTTCAAAGGTCCTTGAACCAGGCTTTCGTTGTCAACGAAAGCCTGGTTCACTCTTCGCGTCGAGGAGATTGGGGCCGATCGTCAGGGCCCCTGCCAAGTTTGCTGCAAGCTGAGATCGCCCGCTGAACCCAGCCTTGTCTCCCGCTTTTCGAAGTGTGACCGTTGCCTTCGGAAGAATTTGCGGAAGGGATGGCGGACCGCACTAGATGCACGAGTGCGAGCTGGCAGCCTGGGGATCAATCAGTGGTTTGATCCAAGACTGGGCCTCATGGACACAATGAGCCGGCTTGAGATCCCCGTTAAGGGAACCGCTGTACGTCCCAAGAAAGACGCAGATGCTATACATGTTGCCGCGGAACCGGCCTTGAGCCATGGGCTGCCCCGGCTGCTCGCTGGAGATTCCGATGACTTGAAAGGATTGATAACCACATTTTGATAGGCACCTTGAAACCCGCCTTTGCAACCCCAAAACCACCTTGTCACGACCTGCATAGCTGCCGTTACAACACAGAACCACTTTTTCAGCACCTATGCACCTTTTTGTTCTCCTTCTTTTTAATAGCCACCTATGACCCAAACAGAAGTTGCACCCCCAGGAGGTGCCCTGGATCGAGACCTGCTCCTGGGGCTGGACGGGCGCCCGCAGCTGCGGCCGCATCTTGCAGCAGCTGCAGCGGTCGCTGGCCTGGTCCGCAGGGGCGCCTCGGGCGCAAGTTCCAAGGGCGACAAGGGAAACCACCAATCTAAGAAGCCAACTACAGGAAGTTCTACAGGAAACCTCCGATTTTGGTGGGAGTTTGGCGAGTTTCCTGTAGAATTTCCAGTAGCTGGTTTCTATGAACCAAGGATTCCCCAAAAGAAAACGCCGAAAGTTCGACCATCCCCTTTCTTTTTGTTTTAAGGAAATGTGGATCCGAAGAAATAACGGCTTCCCTTTTAGTTTCCAGCAAACGCCTATAGTTCGACCATCCCCTTGGTGTTTTTTTGTTGTTTTACGCATTGTGCCGGCGTTGCGGGTTTCCATTTCGCGCTGAAGCCGATACACCGATACACCGATATCCCTCCTCAGGATATCGGCGCGCGCGGATATCGGCGCGCGCGGATATCGGCGCGCGCACCGATACCCCCCCCCCCCCCCCTCTCCGATATCGGCGCACGGGTATCGGCGCGCGCACCGATATCCCCCCCTTCGATATCGGCGCGCGCGGACATCGGCGCGCGCACCGATATTGTTTCCTCCGATATCGGCGCGGGCGGAGATTGGCGCGTGCACCGATATCCCCCCCTCCTCTCCGCCCCCTCCCCAGGACATCGGCGCGCGCGGATATCGGGGCGCGCACCGATATTCCCCGCTCCAATATCGGCGCACGCGGATATCGTCGCGCGCATCGCGCCCGCCCTGTGAGCAGAACATCGGCGCGCGGCCGGACATCGATATCTCCGCTCCCTCTCCTCAGGATATCGGCGCGGGCCCCTCAGCAGGACATCGGTATGCGGCCGGATATCGGTGCGCGCGGACACCGGTGCGCGCACCGACACCCCACCTCCCGCCTCCCCCCCCCGCAGGACATCGGCGTGCGGCCTGAAATCGACATCTCCTTCAGAATATCGGCGAGCGTGGATATCGGCGCGGTATTGGCGTGCGCACCGATATCCCCCAGCAAGACATTCGTGCTCAGCGCGTCACTCTCTCTCACTCTGACTCTCACTCTCTCTCACGCTCTCTCACTCTCTCTCACTCTCTCTCACTCACTCGCTCACTGTCGCACTTACTCACTCACTCCCCTTCCAGTCACTCTCAGTCTCATCATTCTCACTTTCTTACTCTCACTTCCTTGCTCTCTCATTTTGTGCACGCCTGGATTGTGTGACAGGCGCGCTACTTTAACTTACGCACACACATACACACACACACACACACACTTACTCTCACTTGCCAGCTTACACTCTTGAACTTATGCCCGCGTTCTCTCACTCACGCGACTTACGCTCGCTGACTTTGAACCATGCTTACTCTGACTCACTCAACTGGCACTCTCAGTCACTCAATTTACACGCGCTTTCCCAAAGGCTCGGTATTTCACAGCAGGCGCAGATGTTTTGCTACGTTTGCGTGTGTGTGTGTCGTGTGTATGTGTTGTGTGTGTGTGCTTGTGTGTTTGTGTGTGTTTGTGTGTTTGTGTTTTTTGTGTGTGTGTGTGTGTTTGTTTGTGTGTGTGTGTTTGTGTGTTTGTGTGTTTGTGTGTTTGTGTGTTTGTGTGTTTGTGTGTTTGTGTGTTTGTGTGTTTGTGTGTTTGTGTGTTTGTGTGTTTGTGTGTTTGTGTGTTTGTGTGTTTGTGTGTTTGTGTGTTTGTGTGTTTGTGTGTTTGTGTGTTTGTGTGTTTGTGTGTTTGTGTGTTTGTGTGTTTGTGTGTTTGTGTGTTTGTGTGTTTGTGTGTTTGTGTGTTTGTGTGTGTGTTTGTGTGTTTGTGTGTTTGTGTGTTTGTGTGTTTGTGTGTTTGTGTGTTTGTGTGTTTGTGTGTTTGTGTGTTTGTGTGTTTGTGTGTTTTTGTGTTTTGTGTTTGTGTGTTTGTGTGTTTGTGTGTTTGTGTGTTTGTGTGTTTGTGTGTTTGTGTGTTTGTGTGTTTGTGTGTTTGTGTGTTTTGTGTGTTTGTGTGTTTGTGTGTTTGTGTGTTTGTGTGTTTGTGTGTTTGTGTGTTTGTGTGTTTGTGTGTTTGTGTGTTTGTGTGTTTGTGTGTTTGTGTGTTTGTCACCAGCCCGCTGCTCCGGCTGGAAAATCGCAACTTTTAAGTACAAATTTCACGCGAAGTACCGGCAGCACTTGCGCAGAGCAACTTGCGCAGAGTCACTTGCGCAGAGCGACTTGCGCAGAGCAACTTGCACAAAGCACTTGCGCAGAGCAACTTGCACAGACCAACTTGCACAGAGCACATGCGCAAAGCGCTTGCACGGAGCAACTGGCGCAGAGCACTTGCACAGAGCAACTTGCTCAGAGTACTTGCGCAGAGCAACTTGCACAGAGCACTTGCGTGCAGCAGCTTGCAGAGAGCAACTTGCGCGCAGCAGCCTGGAACAATGCAGCTTGCGCAGACCACTTTCGTGAGAAATCGCGGCGCAGTTCATGCAAAGCACATTGACCCGAGCAGACTCGTGCAGAGCCAACTTGCACAGAGCCAGTTGCGCAGAGCCACTCGCAAAAAGTAGCTTGCGTAGAGCCAACTTTCACAGAGCCAAGCTGCGCAGAGCCATCTTGCACAGAGCTAAGTTGCGTGAGCGTGCTTTGCAGAAACTGTGGCCGTCGTGTAAGCTTTGCTATTGATTGCTTTTCCTTTTGCTTGCATAATTAATTCGCTTCGAGCTTTACGAGCTTTACTCTTCTTGCTTTAACGGATGTAAATATGTGGGATCGAGCACTGCCATGTTTCCTCTCGTAGCACGATAAGATGAAGCTCTCATGTGACCATACACATTAAGCATTGCCGCGTGCAGACACGCTCGCCGCAGCGATGTAAAAAGGTGTCTCCGCGGCTGGATGAGCGCCTGGGGAAAAATGCTTTCGGGCCAATCGTCCTCTAGTTTTTTCTCAATAATCGTTGAAGTGGCACTAACTCTACAGCCGCGGCAAACGTCTTTGTTTGTGTAGGTTTGACGGACCAACCGCTCCTACCAGCTCTTTGGATTTGGAGATGGATGGTTTGCGGAATCTCAGATGTTGGGTATTCACAGTCCTTTCGGACCTTTGGCTGGGTCGCCTTAGCCTACACGACCAGATGTCGAAATAGACCCGGGGCCCAGCAAGGATATCGGCGCGCACGGATATCGGCGCGCACGACGAAATATCTACCGGGGGGAGCGGGGATATCGGCCTGCGCGGCTGTCGGCGTGCGCTGATATATACCAGGCCCCGGCAATCATGTTGGTGCGCGCGGTGTCGGCGCGTGCGTGTATTGGCGCACTATCTACCGGGCCCAGCAAGGGTCTCGGTTCGGGCGGGCATTGGCGGTTTGGGCGCAGCAATCGATCATGTCGGTGCGTGCAGATATCGGCGCCCGATATCTCCCGGGGCCGGGCGCAGCAAGATTATCTCTGCGCTCGCGGACATCGGCGCGCGCATTGATACCGCGGCCTGGTAAACATATCGGCGAGCGTGGATATCGGCGCGCGCACCGATATATCCAGTGACCCAGCAAGGCTACCGGCGCGCGCGGATATCGGCGCGCGCGCCGATATCTATTGGGGCCCGGATATATATCGGCGTGCGCACCGATATCTCTCGGGGTCCAACAGCAGCACCGATATCTCCCGGGATCCAGCAAGGATATCGGCGCGCGCGGATATCGGCGAGCGCGCTATATCTACCAGGGCCCGGAGTCATATCGGCTCGCACGGATATCGGCGCGCGCACCGATACCTCCCGGGGCCGGGCCCAGCAAGACACAACAGTGAGGAGATCGGCGCGTGCGGATATCGGCGCGCACCGATATATCTAGCGGGGCCCAGCAATGATAACGGCGTCCACGGATTGCGGCGCGCGCACCGATATCACTCGGGCCCATCAATTGCGGATATCGGCGCGCGCGCACCGATATCTACCAGGGCCTGGCAAGCGTGCGCGGGTACTGACGCGCACATCGATAAATCTACTGGTGCCCAGCAAGGAAATCGGCGCGCGCACCGATATATCCAGGGCCCAGCAAGGATATCGGCGCGCGCGGATATCGGCGCGCACACCGATGTCTACCGGGGCCCGAAATCATATCGGAGCGCGAATATCGGCGCACGCACCGATATCTCCCGGGATCCATCAAGGATATCGGCGCGCGCGGATATCGGCGCGCGCACCAATATCTACTGTTGCCCGGCAAGGATATCAGCGCGTGCGCATATCGGCCCGCGCACCGATATCTCCTGGGGCCCGGCAAGGATATCGGCGCGCGCCGATATCGGCGCGGCACGGGATTGAACCCGCCGTGCCCCTACCCTGGTTTTACGGAGTTGGATCCGAAAGATGGTGGCTTCCCTTTTGGTTTGCCTTTCAAACAACCTGATAAGGGCGCCCTCAAAACAACATCCAAGCCACAATCTCGGAGGCTTGGCAGGGTGCGGAGCGCCCGAAGCCCCAATATGGGGCGTGTCCTTTTTGAGGGTGCTGGCATTGTCTTAAAGGGAACAAGCACAACTACGATTGTGGAGGGGATGACTCGGGATGACGCTCACCAAACCAGAAAGAAGATGTTACTCACCAAAATTCCATGTCACTTGGGGACGCAAGAGCGAGCTCACCCGGGAATAAAACGAGCTTACCCTGATGAAGACCCTTGCCGCGCAGGTGTTGGACTTAGTTTAGCTTTTGCAGAATATTTCTCTTGGCCTTTCCTTGACGAATGGTTCTGTTTTCAAGCTTTGCCCAGCCCGAAAGGAATACATCTAAAAAATCAGGACCTCGCGTGATTGGTCCCCCTTGTAAAACACAATGGGTCGCTTTCTCTTTGAACAAACACGGCCGGCGGAGAACCAAATGGTCGGTTTTAGCAAACACTCTGACTCAGAAGGCTTAAACGATGTCAGATTTTTGCCTTCCTGGGTCTGGGGAGCAACCCTAGGCACTGCTGTAGGAGTTGGCGTTCGCTGAAATGAGCGCGGCGTATTCTGTGAGGTTCGCTGGGACTTTCGGCCCTTCGTGCTGGCTACGGAGGTGCCAGCTGAGTCTGTGGTGCCGCTAGTGGCCAGGCGATACGTTTCGCGCTTCTTTCGGGGGTGGCTGGCTGAATGCGGGCGTGTTTTTTTTTGGGGGGGGAACCCCTGTTTGGGGCAGTCTGAATATCGTAGTCATGTTGGTTGCAAAATATGACGGATTGCAGGGTTGTCCGTGTTGCCTAGTTGAAGTATCGGCAATGTGTTAAGTTTTGGGGTTAAAGGAAAAACGAATGGAGCAAACAGAGAATCAGGCATGCCGAAAAGGATCCAACTTGCCCTGGCCAGTGAACTCTGTCTAGATACGGGTATGTTGTAAGACAGGAATTTTCGGAAAACACACACACACACACTGAACGCAATGGTCGATGAGTGCTATGCAGTTCACAGTTGATTCTTTCCCAAAAGGAACATCCAAGAGGGGAGAACTTGTTAATTTCCCAGAGACCCTGGTTCGTTTGGAGCACTGATGATGACGGGTGGATGAACTGTGGGTTGCCTGAAACGGAGGTCCATTCCCCTTCGAAGACCCTGACACTTAGGCTGACAAAATTGTGACCCTGATAGACACTGACCCTCTTACAAGGCACACCTTCACGCCATACTCCCACGACTCCCACATAGGTCAACATGTTTGCCAGCTGCGCACTGATCGATTTATGTCAAGTTATTGTTAGTAGCCAAGGAAACCATATTTTCAATGACAACGTAGGCGTAGGGATTCGAGCCCTTTCTTGGCGGTATCACAAGGGGGCTGTTTGGCCGACGCCCCAAAGGAATTTGCCCGCAGCTGACTCGGGTTCGTTGCGAGAAGGGACATGGACCTTAGCACTAAACCAGTGTCCTTTCAAAGAAAGATGCCAGCACACACACCCAGATAGAATTTGGGCTTGGAAAAGCTGGCGGTTGCCCTCAATGGCTTTCAGCCAGATAAATAGTCAGTTTTTGCCTGATTTGGAGGAATCTTTGGCACAAGCTCTTCCCAGCTCAAAGGGTAAAGGCCTTGGATCTGGGAAGTCCATTTTGCCAGTGGCCCCCCAAACCATCAAATTTAAGACAACTTGTTTACGCAAAAGTACGGGCAAACAGTCACACAAAGGGGGTTGCCCACAAGAGGCCCTGATCCTCGTTAATGTGACTGTTTTGGGGTCCTCTTTAGTGTCCAACTACTAAAGTAAGTACTGGAAATCTGAGAGTCAGCCTTGGCAATACTATAGTAGAATTTGCAATACTAAGAAAAGTACCGGGAATCTGAGAGTCAGACTTGGCAATACTAAAGTAGAATTGGCAATACAAACCTGAGAGTCCGCCTTGGCATTACTAAAGTAGAATTGGCAATACTAAAGTCAGTACCGTCCCTCCCCGACCCCCGGGATTTCACTAAAGAGGGTCCAGCTGACTGGTTCCACTGTTCGGGGGGGGGGGGGTCCTTGTAAAGAGGGTCCAACATTACCCAGGACAAGGGAAATCCGCTTGGAAGAGAGGAAGCGCTAAAATGGGCTTCCCCTCTAGTAATATCTGGTCGTGGCTGGTAATAACCTTGATAAGCTCAGGAAACCTCGGAAGGCTCCCCCAGCCAAGGTCTGCCTCTCTCCGCTCTTCCGCGGGCTGCCTATGGGCCATCCGTGTCCAACAACCGCGTGGCGGGCCAGGCTCTACCAGGACCAAGGCGCTGATGGAGCGCAGAGGTTACAACCATCTGGCTAGTTGATGGCGAGCTCACGTGGGGGTAGAAGGAGCTCACCATGTAAGTCCTTCAAGCCTGTCTTTCTTGCTTACCACTTCTGAGTCTGCTTCCTGAGGTGGTGAAAGCCGCACTCACGTTTAAATAAGCGAACAATGCATTGTTTTGAGACACGCCCCTTTTGCAAACGAAGAGGCCGAACCTTCCACTTTTCCCTTGTTCAATTCAGCACTTGAACCCCTTTCAAATCAGCTAACCGAACACCTTCTCTTATCATCCAGGGACAATCAAAAAGTTCATCAACGCCACACTTCAATCGGCTCTCCGGCCCTGCAGTCACAAGCCCCCTGGGTTTCAGGGCTGCAGCTGAATAGATGTGACTCTATGGCTGAAGATGTTGTTTGGCTTAATAGCTTTTACCACCTTTAAGCGCTGGAGCCAAGACTCAGTATCCAAGCTTCTCATGTCATTTGCGAGGGGTTCTCTACCAGAAAAACAGTCGCACTGCGCCGGCTGTTTCTGGAGGGTGGCCGGCACGACAGCCCACAATATCTTCCAAGCTGCTTGCAGCAAAAGTTCTAGCCAACTGGGGATAGGGGACCCCCGAAATACGCCTGCCAAGGAGCCCCAGTTGCAATTTCCCACTGCACTTCAAGGTGACTCCACGAACTCATGTTGGCATGTGTTGCACCGTCTGCTAGTTCACGCATTCCCAACAGTAGATTCGCCCTTGGTCGGCATGGAAATAGGTTCACCATGATCTTGACAAAGGCAGGCTGGAGCGATAAAGAGGCCTGAACTGTGGTATGGAACATATCATGTTTTTGGCAGGGAGTTAATGAAAAGGGTTTTCGCACTAGCCACAGCAACATTCTAGCTGTACGGCCTGGTCCGGGGATACTTGACCCAAGCTTCAGAGCAAATGTTTCCCAGTTTTTTTGTTTTGACGCAGACAAGCAAGAAAATGCGGACAAGCAAGAAATCAACTTTTTGTGAATAATTCAATAAATATTATATAGTTTTTTGGGCGATTCGGATCAACTCAGACTCATGCTAGGCTCATCTCAATATGGTGAACTTCTGAGGAAGAAAAACAACTACCAACCATTTAGCTAACCCGCAGCCCATTTAGTGGGGAGGCTACTGCTAATCCTGAGAAACACTCATATTGACACATCGAATCCATTAAGATCCACAGGCGTGCTGGGCCATTGCCGCAGCCTGCCGGAAAATCTGGTGGATGCCGAGTGTCCTGACTGGCCGAGCCTACAACCCCACGTGCCGGAGGCAAGAATCCGGCACCCGGGGCGTTGAACGAGGGTATGTGTCAAAATAGCGTGATCCCCAACATGGTCTTCGTTTCCCGTTAAACTGTCCTGTGAAGGGCGCCCTCAAAACAAACAGAAACACAAACACAAGCACACACACACAAATGCAACAAATATCACCGTTTTTGAGTCCAGGAGCAAGCCCCACAGCCAGGCAAATGAAGTCGCTTGCCGCCGAATTTCATGGTTTTTCAGTGCGACGTGATTTTACATTTTGAGGTTCACTGAATATCTGGGTGAATTATAACGACCTCACACGACCTCACCCCAAATGGTGGTTTATGTGGGGAATATCCCTCCAACCACCTTATTTCAGGCTCGTGACATATAACTAGATAATAATTCACCCAGTGAATATGGACCAGAATCATGGGTTTACCATTATTTGTGTTAGGTGTTTGCCACGCAGTTCTGGCTTGCGATGGAAAACACCATGCAGGGTATCCCTGATTTTTTGGATTGTGATTCTACTCCCCCGATTTTTGGGTCATGTTTTTGATCCACCCACAGGGTCCTTCGATAGAAAAGGTATTTATGGAAAGGAATTATGGCACCTGCGTTGCTGTTGAAAGAAGGCCGACCTCCGTCACGCTCAGGAATTTGGGGTCCTTTCTCTTGACCTTTGTGGTTCCTGGCGCCGAAAGGGTGACAATGGTTCCTTTGGGCTACGTTTTGGAAGGCTGCTACAAGCAGTCTTGTTGCATCACTGAAAGGGGGCCCGGATGCAAAGGGCTGAGAAAGGCATAGCCAAATCTGAGAGGAGAGTGCATTTCTTGGATCGCTTGTTTTCCCTGGCGCTTCACCGTGCAGTCCAGGAAATCAACCAACCCAGCACGGGTGCTCGACTCAGTCTTGTCCTACCTTTCGGCGCGCGAACGCTGTTATTGACCAAGAACTTCGCCAAGAACTGTACCAGCTCCCGTGTTCGCCGCCTTTTGCTCAGCAGTTCCATAGCTGCTTCGCGCGTGAACGCGTCCATGACGAACAGGCCGCACTTGTTGCGTCCCCGCGAGTTCTGGCCGAAATCCTGCACCTACCAGCCAACGTCTCTACGTTGAGGGTTTCCCTTAAGGTTCAGCCAAAATTCTGAAGACATGCTCCAGTGGATTCAAATAAACAAACCCTTGAAAGATGCAGTAAGTTGCAGGGATTCAACAAGTTTTTGTAAGAGGGTGAGCTGACTTTACTGTATGTAGTCCTTTGTTTTTTTCCACAAAACCGCGAACTCGGCCGTTTTGCGCGTAGGCAGTGCTGGAGCATCTCCGCCGTGCGCTGGCAGACGGCAGCCTTTCTAGCGAGGCCTGGGGTCCGTGCGATCAAATACCACATGGGCCTGGGTCAGAATTCAACCACTAGGGGACCGCTGGTTTGGTCCTTACTTCCATTTACCAGGGCTCCATTTTGGGGTTACCCTATTTTTGACCCACAGCCACATGGAAATGCGTTGGCTTGCCTTCACGGGTGATCACCTTATCGGCTTAGGTGGCTTGCACATCGCCTAGCCCGTCATGGAATTTTGATCTTTCTCGGACATTTGCAGGGTTCCTATGAACATCTCTTGGACAGGCTGATTGAGGTCCATTCAGCATCATTCAACGAATCCCTTATTGCGGGTTGACTGTCCTTTGGGGATATCTTCCCTAGTAGGCGTGTTATGAACAGATCTCAAGTGAGAGGCCCTGTCTCAGTGCGCGTTTGCACGTCCGCCATATAGCCCCTACACGCTTTGAGGGTA
This sequence comes from Effrenium voratum, assembly GCA_963377175.1. NCBI lineage: Eukaryota > Dinophyceae > Suessiales > Symbiodiniaceae > Effrenium > Effrenium voratum. Next base: position 3,067 of record CAUJNA010003687.1, on the reverse strand, counting down.
AGTATTGTAAGTGCGTCTAAGCACACAACAGGTACCCTTGGAGTAGGTGTCTCTCTGTGTGCGTGTGCGGTTCTTGAGCCTTTTTCCGATGGGAAGATAAATCAAATGGAAACCAGCAGTTTCGGGGGCGTTTTTGTTTGAGTTCCCCTTTGAGGTGGTGTTATGGGACATACCCCTGAGGCAGGCGAGGCAAGCCCGGCGAGCGCGGCGAGCGCAAAGGCGAGCCCAGGTGGGGTCCCGGGTGCGGATGGGTGAGATCCCTGCGAAGACTTTGCCCAGGAGGCTAGAAAAAGCATTGCTTCAAGTCACGTGCACCGCGACTCGGTCATGAACTGTTGAATGATCTTGGGGTTTTATTAGTGTGGGCCTCTCGTTCCCCTTCAATTTGCACCCTTTGCATGGTTGTTGCTGTATGGTTTTGCCTTGGAGTCCGCAAAAGGCCAGGCTCCATCAATGCCCCATGAAATCTTTTGGACAGGCAGTACTGAACAACGTGCTGCGCACGGTAACTTGGCTGAGCGGAGACCAGCTTGACCCATGAAGATTCCAAAGTCAATCCCAAGCAAGCCCAAGCACCGATTGCTGTCAAGAAAGCACAACCCTGTCGAGTGGGGTGGAATGGGATGTGAGAGGCAGTTCAAGGCTTCAGGCAAGGGGCCCCATGGCAACAAGCCGGTGCTAAGGGTAAACTGGGCTTAGGCTGGAAAGTTTGCAGGGTTGGCTTCGAAAGCGCAGCTTCTTTCTTTGCAGGGCATTTGGCGGTGTGCGAATAGTAACGTAGAAGGAACCCTGAGGATGCACCCTGCTCCAAACCGTAGACTGCATGTGGAAATGTGATTGGGAACATTTGGTCATTTGTGTTGGTCTACATGTCCAACCGTGGAGGGTGTTCCCCATTAAAACGGATTGCCCATCGGTTCTGGTGCTAGCTCACTCACAAGCCCCCTATATAAACCAAACCCCAGAGCAAGGATGGATTCAAGGGATGTGGTTCTGCACAGAATCATATGGCTGTGGGTCAAACCAATGGTACCCTTTTGGGGCAGGTGAATTCACCACCCATTTTAGAACCTATTTTAGTGGGGATTGGGATGTTCACTGAGGGTACGATTTGGATTTTGACCCATGGCCATATCGGTTGGACCCCGCAGCGCAGGAGAAGCAAAAGCTGCGGCGCCTGAAGCTCTCGGCTCGACTGTCTCCGCATTGGATCTGGCTGATTTTCGAGTGCCGCGGCCTGAGGTTGAGGCAAGTCAGCTGCCTGAGTTCGGATTTGTGTTCTGGCTAAGTAGCTCATTATGTTCAAAGTGTCCAAGCAAAACACGCATGTGTTAGGGCGAAAAACAACATATCCTTCCTTTCGGCCCGCTATTTCTTTGAAGAACAAAGTTCCAGAGAGAGCTCCTCAGACAGCATGACCACACCCGTCGAACATGTTAACAATCCTCTCGCCAGTTGGACCTCCTGAGTTTCTTGAGCTGGGGCCTCCGGGGGCATATGGAGTGAGGCACCTGCGAAATCATCCACTTGGACTTGCAAGCATTTCATGGTTAATTGCCAGGTACCGGCGGCTTGCCCCTTAATAGGCTCGCTCGGGTAGGCTTGTCCCGAAGGGACCCACGTGTTCTACAAGCGAAAGGAATAGTCCATTGTTGCAGTAGGAGAGGCCTGATTCGTAAGCAGCCTGACACAAGGGAATCCATACGTACGAATAAACAACGAATACTTCATTTGTCGGCCATTTGGGGGGCCAATAGTAACTGACATGTTGGGAAGCCCCTTCAATATTTTGCATAGTGATTGATAGCCATGAAAAATCTCGGAGAGCCTTCCCAACCAACGCCCAACCCAGGCAGAAATTGGGCATGTAATGTTCAGGTAATTGCTACTAGTATAGTGGTTGTACACCGTGTGATTAGTGGTTTGGGGGGCTGGCAGGTGATTTGCAGCCTGAGGCGTGTCAATGTCAGCTTCCCATGGAATATCAGCTGCTTGGTTTCCCAAAAGCTTATAGCTGATTGTAAGGCCTCATATTTGAAAGCCCCAGGCCATAATTCACCACTCATTTCTTCATGAACTGCAGGTCATAGAGTATGTGTCCAAATAGGAGAACGTCCCCAAAATGTTGCTTTTCCGTTTCGGTTTCCACGCGCACGCACGCAGGCACGCACGCGCGCGCGCAGCCGCGCGCGCGCACGCACACGCACACGCACAAGCACAAGCACACTCACACGCGCACCCAGACACAGACACAGACACAGACACAGACACAGACACAGACACAGACACAGACACAGACACAGACACACACACACACAAACACACACACACACACACACACACCCACGCACGCACGCCCGCCCGCCCGCCCGCCCGCCCCCGCTCCTTCGCCCGCCCGCCCGCTTCGCTCGCCGCCCGCCCGCACGCACGCACGCACGCACGCACGCACGCACGCACGCACCACACACACACACACAAAACACACCCACACACACACACAGCCACACAAACGGACACACACACAAAAACACACACACACACACCCACACACACACACCCACCCACCCACCCACGCACGCACGCACGCACGCACGCCGTACGCACGCACGCACGCATTCACGCACGCACGCACGCACGCTCGCACGCCATTATCGCCGTACGCCGTTTCGCTTCGCTTCGTCTTCAGAGACGTCGCACACGCTGTATTACGCTCACACGCCGTACACGCGCTCAGACACGCTTCGCACACGCCCGCACACGCACACGCACGCACACGCACGCACACGCACGCACGGACACGCACGCACGCACGCCAAACCACACCCACCCACCCACCCACCACCCATCCACCCACGCACGCACGCACGCATGACCCGCACGCATGACCCGCACGCACCCGCACGCGCACGCGCGCGCGCACGCGCGCACGCACACGCACACGCACACGCACACGCACACGCACACGCACACGCACACGCACACGCACACGCAGACACACACACACAGACACACACACACACACACACACACACACACACACACACACACACACACACACACACACATA
>CAUJNA010003686.1:388386-453894 GCA_963377175.1 Effrenium voratum | reverse complement strand
TTGTTGTTGTTGTTGTTTGTTGTTTATTTGTTTGTTTGTTTGATTGATTGATTGTTTGTTTGTTTGTTTGTTTGTTTGTTTGTTTGTTGTTCTTGTTGTTGTTGTTGTTGTTGTTGTTGTTGTTGTTGTTGTTGTTGTTGTTGTTGTTGTTGTTGTTGTTGTTGTTGTTGTTGTTGTTGTTGTTGTTGTTGTTGTTGTTGTTGTTGTTGTTGTTGTTGTTGTTGTTGTTGTTGTTGTTGTTGTTGTTGTTGTTGTTGTTGTTGTTGTTGGTTGTTGTTGGTTGTTGTTGGTTGTTGTTGGTTGTTGTTGGTTGTTGTTGGTTGTTGTTGGTTGTTGTTGTTGTTGTTGTTGTTGTTGTTGTTGTTGTTGTTGGGTTGTGGTGGTGGTGGTGGTGGTGGTGGTGGTGGTGGTTTTTGCGTGTGTGGGTGTGGGTGTTGGTTGTTGGCTGCTGGTTGCTTGTTGCTTGTTGTTTGTCGTTTGTTGAGTGCGATGGTGCTTCCTCAGTCAGCATTTTGATGCCACACTCAAAACTATTTCAGTTCTGGACCTTTCGGTAGTTTTGATTTTGGTACGCGTGTGCGTGAGGTTTGGTCGAAGTGGCCGGCCTGGACTCACGACATTTCCAACCAACGGACTCACTCAAACTTCTTTTTTGTCAAGCGTGACTCTCTTGTTAAGAGTCTCCGTTTTCATGTCTTCCCTTGCTACTCTGGTCTCGGCTTTGCTAGTTTTCAGCTTTCTTACCGCCACAGGCGTTTTCCCACTTGCGGCAGTTGGTGAGTTTAACAGGGATGCGCGGCTCTTCCTGACGGCGGGAGCGAGGTCGGAGGCAGATTGTGAGTCCAAACCCTTTGTTTTGTTGGAGTGTGCGGTTTCTTTTTGAATGAGTCATCCATGCTTTGTTTCTTACGTTGGTGTTAGACCATCAGTTGATGGTCTTGATCCGCTTGTTTCCTTCAGTTGCCTGATGCTGCACGAAATGGTTGGCCATGAATTCCGCTGGCAACCTACGTGTTGGTCCCGGCTCACTGGGATTTCGCCCTTCTCTGCTTGGCTCTTGGCAAGGGCCCGGAGCTCTGGACCCACGAGACGGAAGAGGGGGACCTCTCGCAGCTCGCGGCGCGGTGGCGGAACTTGCGGCGGGACTCGAGGCGGCAGCTGCGAGGCGGGGCTGCGCGGCGCTTCGAGCTTTTGGGAAGCTCTTGCACGGTTTTTTGTTTGGGGGAGACCCAAGGAATCAAGAGGCCAACCCGAAATCTTGGCTCAACTTTGGTTTGGGTTTTTGGTTTGGGTTTATCAAAAGTCGATCTGCGTAACTGGCATACAATGGATATCGGAAGTGTGCTGAGAAATGCTGCTGATTTGACGCTCGCTTGGTCTTCATTTTGACAAAGACCTTGCAAGAGACGTTGCCCAATGTGTTTCAATCACGTGCTGTATGTGGTTGCTTGATTGTTTGCAAGAGTGCTTTGGCCGGGGTGGCGGAATAGTTTACGCCCGCGGAAAACAAGCTTGTCGGATAGATTCCTTCAAGTTGGCTGGCAAAGCGAGCAATATTTGAGCCGATTTGACTTTTGGCAGCACCCACTATTTGGTTGTCTTCATTTGGCGCATCGGCCCACTTGGATTTGCGTTGCCGCCAGATGTGCCGATTTGCACGTCTCCGATGATGGCAGGGGCCGCGTCGGATGTAGCGGCGCCGTGGACGCAGAACTGGTTCACGCCTGACGAGAAACATGTTCTATGTTTGCGTCAGTTTGAGGTCATTGTTTGCCACGGGTTTTTGATGATTGCTGTCGACTTGTACCTTCCAGAGAAACATTGGCCCTGGTAGGGGTTCCTTCTGATTTGATGCCATTCCTCAGAGACATTTGCTCTGGTGATGGAGGATCTGCCGGCTGAGGTCACTGAGGCTGTTTCGGTCCTCTACGCGGCGCTGAGTCAGGCATCGATGGAGATGCGCCTCGGCGACTGCACGAAACGTTCCAGCGGCCATGGATCACAATGGTAGCACGGCTCGGCAGCCTGTTTGGCGAGTTAAAGGCAAAGAAGTGGACTCTACCCATTCTAGGGGTTGCCCTGATTTGAGACGCATCCAGCTGGTGGGGCATTTTAATACAACTTAGCAGGAATGGATTCCGTGCAGCTCAGGCGTGTAGAACTCTTCACGAACCCAGAGTGGGGCCTGACGCGGCGCTTGCAGGCGGACCAAGCGGCTGTTGGCTGTTTGTGACGCTTGAACAACTTTGCCAAATGAGCATTGACTTCATTGACTCATTGCCCATTCCAGGTGCTTCGTTTTTTTTGGCTTAGTGGCTTCCTCTCAATTCGCTATTTTGATGTTTGTTTTTGGGGTTATCAAAGTCAGTAAACACTTAGGGAGTGACTTTGATCATGGTAAAATCATGAGGCCAGCTCCCCCCGTTTTGACCCTGGGCTTTCCATCCGTGGCTTTCGCAGGCGCTGGCGGCGCACATCTCGGAGCTGCAGGGCATGGCGCGGGCGCGGCGGGCCTTGGCGGGGGCCGGGGGCTCGGGGGCCTGAAGGAAGCCTTGGGGATGGGTTGCGTCGGGAAAACTTGCGGCCGGGAATCCGGAGTTGGCACCAGGGGGGTCTTTTTGCCACCTTTGTGAGAAAATTCTTCGACCCCCGGTTTTCAGAGTTGATTGTTCGACCTCGTAGTGAAGGCTTCCTTTTTGAGAGGGTCGCCGATTTTCTCACAAAAGGTGGCAACAAGACCTGGTTGGCACCGAAAGTTCTTCATCTTGGACCCTAGAATCTTTTCAGATTGGACGCGTGGACCCGGGGATTTCCCCGATCGCAACAACTCAGCTCGGCAGAGTGGCTGTTGGAAATGAATCCGCACCCAAATCAGGTGCAAGATGTGGGTGATTTTCAATATTTGGGACCCCTTGGTGGCCCATTTTTGAGACAGACCCATGTGTACCCCTGCCGGCTCCAAAGCATATGATCTACATGTAGTTGGTATGCAGCGAAAACGGGGTATGGTTGCACGGTAAATTGCGTTGCACCCAAGGGGCATATCGCGGTATATCCTGACAGGCACACCCTTCTTAGGGGTACATCGTTCCGGGTAATCGATTTTGGGTTGAGTATCATTTCAACTCCGGTCGCAGCCTCTTCAAGTGCTTCCCTTCTTCGACTCAGGTGTTTGAGGCGAAGGATGAGTGAGTAATGCAGCGCCGGAGGGGCGGGCGGGTCACATAGGAGTTGCTCATGCTCAAGGAGCAGTTGCAAGCACTCGAAATAGCCAAAGCGGCTACACATTGCAAGCCTGCCAAACGGCAAGCGAGTTTTACAGCTGCAAACTGCCAGATTCAGAGATTCATACATATCGCTTCTTGGCCCCGTTGATATCAGGACAACGAAGATGGAGCATGTGGGTTCACTCTGGGTTTGCAGCAGCATTCGGCAATTTTCCTTTTCGTCCGCGGACCACCAACACCAAAGAAGAATGCAAGATGTCAGCTTTGGTGGTATTTGCTAATCCACAGCTGCCATCATTGGTGATTGTTGTCATCCCTTGTTGGCTGGGGTGAATACATTATATATATATATATCGTAGAGTATCAATAATGCACTGTTGAATGTCCAAGGTGCTAGATTCGTATCGGCCGCGGCACGAGCGACTGTTGAACATTCGCGTCTTGTCGCCACGGCTCCAGCTGACTCTGCGTTCTGCTTGATTCAGCGACTCGCCGGGCGCTTTGGTCGACGTCAGTCCGGGCGACGAGTCGGGGGGGTGGAGGTGGAGTCGCGCTTCTCGAGTTCTTGCGCCGAGGTCCTCACCCCAACGGTCCTGAACCCCCATTCTCATAGCCGGTGGCCCAAGTCTGGTTCGTTGCTCGGCCTCAGCATCGCTTGCTCCTTGTGCGGTTGACTCAGGTTCAAAAGCGATAAAGCCAACAGCGATATCTATGACGGTCGACGTGGAAGCTGATCTCTCCATGGCTGGCATGATTTGGCGGGCCTCTCAGCGGTGGTGTTGGGGGTTAACCCGAACCACCAATGGGTGCTGTTAACGGGGGGCGACAAGACAGGAGCTTGGGACGGCGCCCTTGATCTCTTCAAGCACAAGTAAGGGATACTGAATTTCAATAAGGGGCCCATCATTTTGGTCTGTGTCCACCAGCCACTTTCCAGCGTTGTTTTCCTATGAAAGTTCCCTTTCTCCACACATGAGGTGCCGAACTGCCCTTCTCACCTGGGAAGCCGAGCTTGGACGCGCTTCAGCCGTGCGCCTCGCCTCAGGTCCTGCCTCAACGAGGCGCTGTGGTTCGCCGCGGGCTTCCTCCTCTTTCGCCTGGCGCTGCGCTGCAACCTGCTGCCCCGCAAGCTGGAGGTGAAGTGGCTGGCAACCAACAGCCCCAGCAGCCCCACCAGCCCCAGCGCCCTGGCCCAACCGGAAGGGGAAGGGGGGAAGGGGGCAAGGCGGGAAGGGGGGGAAGGGGGGAAGGGGGGAAGGGGAGGACCCCAGAGTTGGCCGTGAACCCCATGGAGGGTGTATCCGTGAAATATGGTAAATAGAGTTGAGTTGCATCAATGCGTTTTGAGGAGTCTTGCTCGCCCTTTGTCCTTGCCAGCTCCGAAAGAAAATGCACACGATCCTGAAAGCACAAAACTCAACTGGGATCTACACGTCCTGTTCTACCTATTCCACCTACCCACCTGCCAGCCTGCATGAAGATCCTAACATTTCCGTTTCACGAGATTTGAGTGTTTCTCAAATTTGAAGGGAAACCAACGCGAAACCAACCATCTTGGCGGACGACTATTTGGAGAACCACTATTTGCGCATCACCTTTGGGGGCAATTCTGATCTATGAATGTGCGTCGTTTTTGGATGGCACCCTTTTTGGGTTGCTTTAAAAGAAAAGCAGTTGCAAAACCAGCCCACGTTTTCAGGGTCCATTTTAGGGGACACCCGCCCCACCTCACCTGCTCACGCCTCCCGCTTCCTTCGTTTTCTTCCCGGCCGGACCCCGAGACTCCGAGACTCCGAGGCAAGGCGCGGCTGCCGCGGTGCCCGGACTCCGCGAAGGTGGTGGAGGCCGGCGAGTCCAAGGACCACGCGGCGGTGCTGGGCTTGTGGCGCGGCGGAGGCGCTCTGCAGCCCCAGGCCCTGGAGGCGCCGGGCGGTGGCGGGCGGTGGGGTTCGGGCGGCGGCCGGTTCGGACAGAGTTTAGTCCGGAGTGTTTCATTTTAGGACAAGTATGTGAATCTTAAAGCTGATGCCAGAGATATGTAAATTTAATTGTTTTAGTCAAGCTTTTCTTTCAAGTTGCAGTTGAGTAGAGTGCGAGCGAGCCGTGTGGGTTGAACATGACAAGAGGCGCCAAGGTTGTTGAACCGACGTGCCAAACGGAGATGACAGAGGCGGCCATTTGTTTTGGTTGAGGTGCCAAAGGAAGGGGCGCAAGTTGATGGCTGGATCTAAGTTCTGCCTGCCTATAGCAGAATGGCCCCTTCCCTTTTCCCTCAGGCCAAGCTCTGAATTTGGGTTTGGCCACATGCAAGAGTTACCTGTGTGCTACTGCAAGAAGCCTTCCATGATGTGTTCAATTGTCCACATTGGGCCGGTTGACAGTCGCGAGACTGGATCTATCCTGGTCAGAAGTGGTTTCTGAAAAATAAAGGGTGGTTCTTATCACAGGTTCTCAACAAGCTCCCTTCTTGCCAGACCTTTGCTGACTCTGCCACACACTCGCAGACTTGGGGACTCTGACAGATTTGCGGACTTGCAGACTCCCTTGGCTCTTGCAGACTTCGCACCACTTTGCTTTGTTCCCCGCAGGCCCCAGACTTTTTCATTTGAAGGCAGTGGCCCTGGCTCTGGCGGCGGAAGAGCCGGAGAACATTGGAGAGCTGGCAGTCTCGTCGCTTGGGTTGAGATGGGCTCAACATCGGCAGCTCTACGGCCCTGTTCTGACTTCTGCATTCATTAGGGGCTTTTGGTTCGAGCTTCCTGTGAGGAGAGAACATGGTCGGGACATAGCAGTGAAGAAGCTCTGGTTTGACGCAGCGCATGTTGAGTGCAGAAGAAGCATTCGAAAAGGAAGTCCAAGTTTGAACGGTCATGCCGTGTTCAGTCTAGCCTGCATGTTTGCAACTCGGCTTCACATGTAGAATACAGTAATTCCTTGGCACAATGCGCTATTGTTCCATGGCGTCGGATCACAGCATCCGATTGTGTATAACAATGCATACGCCCCATTTCATTCCATTGCATTCCATTCCATTGCGTTCCATTCCACTCCGCACTGCATTTCATTCCATTGCAATACATTCCATTCCAGCGCGTTCCAGTCCACTCAGCCTGCGAACTTTAGAGCCTCCGGCTCAGTCCGCCGACATTGTCCTCGCCCTTTTCTCCTTCTTCCTCTCTCTCTCTCTCTCTCTTGTCTCCTCTCCCGTGTGTTCTGTCGTCCTCTCTCCCTCCCTCGGCTCCCCATCCTCCCCATCCCCCCAAGCCTCTCTCTCTCCTCAATCTCCCTCTCTATCGCTCTCTCTGTCTCTCTCTCGCTCTCTCTCTCTCTCTCTCTCTCTCTCTCTCTCTCTCTCTCTCTCTCTCTCTCTCTCTCTGTTTCTCTGTCTCTTTCTGTCTCTTTCTGTCTCTTTCTGTCTCTTTCTGTCTCCCTGTCTCCTTCCTGTCCACGCCCCTGTACAAAAACAAAGGTACCCTTGTTCGAACCTCTATAGTGGAGGACCTAGTCTATCTCTCTCTCACTCTCTCTGTCTCTTTCTCTGACTCTGGCTCTGTCTCTGTCTCTCTCTCTCTCCCTCTTTCTCGCTCTCTGTGTCTCTCTCTCTCTCTCTGCATTGCAGCGTCACATCCCCCCTGAGTTGCCTCGATGTCCGGGCACTGCCCCTTCATGACCCTGCACTGTACTGGCTTTCGTCTTGATTTCCCCTTCATGTCCTTTTCGTGTTTCCCATGATGTCCTGGTCATGTGCCTGGCATTCCTTTCAACTCCCCCTTCATGTCCCTGTCATTTTCTCGGTATGTCCGCTTCATTTTCCATGTATGTCCCGTTCTTTTGCTGCGAATCGTTTCCCTACACTTTGCTTCCCTTTCATTCCCCCTGCGCTCCCCTTGTTTTTATTTCTGTCCCTTTCGTGTCCCTTTCAGTTCCCCTTTGTTTCCCTTTCATTTCCCTTTGCTTTCCTGTCATGTCGACTTCCTATTTCCTCACCTGCACTCCCTCAAAACACTTGGGTTTTCCAGCGTTTTCGCAAAGAGGATGTGACGTCAACAAGCACAGAGTTTTTCCAGAAATTCGGCAAAAGGAGGCAGGAAACCTAAACCAGCCAAGAGCCGGCAGGGGGATGCGAGCCTGGGACTTCTGTTTTGCGACTCCCCAAAGACTACGTTTGGTGGAACGTCATTAAATTACCTCGCGGTACGGGGGGGGGTCCCGCCCGTGGCTTCGACTGTTCCGTGCTAAGTGACGGCGGCACTGGGTTGCAAGTTCACGGGGTTCGCGGGGCTCGCGGGGTTCGCGGGGTTCGCGGGGTTCGCTGGGTTCCCGGGGTTCGCAAGGTTCGCGGGGTTCACGGGGCTCGCGGGGCTCGCGGGGCTCGCGGAGTTCGCGGGGTTCGTGGGGTTCGTCGCGGGGTTCGCGGGGTTCGTCGGGGCTCGCGGGGTTCGCGGGGTTCGCGGGGCTCGTGGGGCTTAAGGGGCTCGCCGGGTTTGCGGGGCTGGCGGGGCTGGCGGGGTTTGCCGGGCTCGCGGGGTTCACGGGGCTCGCGGGGTTTGCGGGGCTCGCGGGGCACGCAGGGTTCGCGGAGTTTGCGAGGGTCGCGAGCCCCGCGAGCCGAGGTTCGCGGGGTTCGCGGGGCTCGCGGGGCTTGCAGGGTTCGCGGGGTTCGTGGGGCTCGCGGGGTTTGCGGGGTTCGCTTGCGGGGTTTGCGGGGCTCGCGCGGCATACGGGGCTCGCGGGGTTCGCGGGGCTCGCGCGGGGCTGGCGGGGTTTGCGGGGCTGGCGGCGCTCGCGGGGTCCGCGGGGTCCGTGGGTTTCGCGGGGTTCGCTGGGTGCTATGTGTGGATTCTACTAGGGCTCTCTGTCCTCATGTCCACATTGGCTCAAAGTATTGCTCGACCAGTGCGCTTGTCATAGTGAGACAACCCGACATCATGCGCATCGTGGTTGGTAGACCATACGCGGGCCGTGTTCGGGACTGGCTTCGGCAACTTCCCAGCCTCCCTCCTACAAGCCGAGCGGGAGTTCTAAGTTCAGGGGTCGAACTTTGTGCGCTCTATCTGGATGGTCTGCGATGAGGTAAGAAGGGACGCTGGAGGAGGCTGATTAAAAAATATCGGGGGGGTGGCTGGCACTTTGGAAGAACCACGCCCAGAACACCACATATGACATATGCATGCTGGTGCTTTGCTGGCAAAACGCGGTGTATGAATACTGCCGACGTGCCATGCATTCCGACAGCTCTGGAGCGGTCACATGCCCGGCGTTGTCGTTGTACTTTTTGGGCAGGATGTCCTTCAACTGGCACTGCATGATCGCCTCATCGAAGCCCGCGCGCTCGATTACCCGAAGTTCCCACCGCGGCGTCAAAGGTCCTTTTCGGCTTAACCTTCGAGAGGACGCGCCCAGGACAAACTTAAAACATGTCAGCGTCAGCCCGGAGGCAGACGGAGGGCGTCGGTCGTTGAGGGCAGGCAGCCGCTTGAAGTTTGGTGGGTTGTGAACGAGGTCTACAGGTCTCTCGTTGATTTCAGCCGAGCTGGCATCCGGGGTTCAAGGTTTTACTTTTCGCTTCGCAGGTGCTTTCTAGGAGATTGGAGTGTGTCATGTTTTGGTGTCAGACTTTGTGTTTGTAGAGGAGTTGCCTGATGGTGCTTGACATTTTTTGCGCAAAACGGATTGTTGCCTTGAGTCGAACGAAGGACTTGATATTTTTTGGTGTAATGCAATCGCGTGCGGAGCCTGGCGTCAACTGTTTCTGCAAGATCTGCAACATCTCGCTCTAGTTGCTGCATCTTGTGAAGGCACCTGCGTACATCTTGGCTGAAGCGCATCCGATGCCAGAACAAAGTCAGAGCGATTGCTTAATCGCACTTCTGAATGCATCATGGTCTTGTCAGCCTATCAGCAAAGTCTGTGAGTGGCGCTTCTGCAAGGTACGTCAACTGCCGAGCTAGCCATCGACCAAGCAACTGTATCGTGAGCCTGCCGGTTTAGCCAGAATCTGCTTGGTGCAATACGTTTCTCTGGATGTGGGAAACAGTGGTCCCTCGCTGGGGCACAAGCAACTGCATCGAGGGCGACTTCACGGCCAATCCTGGCTAGTGGGGTAGAGCTGGATTTCAGCGAAGAGAGCAAAGTGAGTAACTTGGAAAGTTGCTCGATGTCCCATCCAGAAGCGCGTAGCGCGATCAAGCCACACAGCGCCTCTGTCAGCACTTGCTGCCACTGCCTTGCGCGCCCAGCGCTTCAAGGTCGTGGGCGTCAACTGGGATTGTGAAGAACTCAAGAAATGTCCCATCCAACTGCACCGTAGCGCCCATTCCCCAAGGCGACGCGTCCCAAGTCATCACCACCTTAACCCCTACTTTCAGGTAATGATCCAGCAGCCAGCAGCGGACAATCCCCGCGCGCTCACCTTGCAAGAAGAAGGCTTTTAGCCAAAGTAAGCGCAAACACATCTCTTGTACGAAAGGTCTCCACAGCCATGCCTTTCCTTATCAGCGTTCGAAGTGCCTTATGCGCGATGACGTTGGAGCACATTGCGCTTCTGCTCTGACTTCCCAGCAGTGGTCGTGAGGCGGCTCCGATCCAACCAAACAACAATGCAAACCCCATGATTTGCCATGCCGCTGCAGCTAGCACAGCCAGCCTGCGTTGACGCTGCTGATCACCCCTGAGAATCAGAAGTGGGTCATCAACGTAGACTTGAAGTCGCCCATCTTCAACTGCACACCTTTGCGGGTGCGGACCCGCGAGCACTGACTGCACCCTGCCAGAATTGCAGCATAGGTGAGCGGCGCTGTTTTCGACCCTTGCACCGTACGCATAAAGGCAGAGAACTTGCCAGCCAGCTTCGCGCAGACATATTTTCTTTCTTCCGGGCGAAGGTGCCAGCCAAAATGCATCTCTGACATCAATGATGAGCATGCCCAGGGGCTAGGCGCTCATGGAGATGGAAGAGGGCTATGAAGGAGGCGCGAGGAGATTCGGTCGGGCCATGGCAGAAGGCGAGGATTGTGAAGAAGCTCCGCAGAGTCAGCGGCTACAAGATGAAAGCCCAAGCAGGTGGAGGTGGTTTGGGCTGAAGCTTGGCAGTCCTAGAGCAGTGGCGCCCAGATTGGTTGTGTTGGGACATGTTGCAACCTGCGTCTGCCGAAATCACACCAGACTGGCAACCATGCGCCCGCAGAAATGCAAAGTTTGAGAGAGCAGGTCAATGTGGCCTTTGGCTGGCAAGGCAAAGTGCTGGGCGCGCGGCAGAACCAGTTTCGGGCTGCTCAAGCTTCACTTCTGCTCCTTGAAGTAATGTGGACACACAACTGGAAGACCGTGTGTGGCTGGATGTTCTCTTCAAAACTTCATGCGCAGACATATAGGTCCCAACTCCCAGACCAACACCGTAAGTGGTGCCCAAAGTGCGGCCTCACCCAGCATACTTGTGAGTCCTCCACATCAGCGAGTGGGTGGCGTAACCAGATACGCGGGTCAAATTGGGGGAGCATGCTTCACTAATTCAATTGGCCGCCACCCATGGGGCTGTGGCACATCGGGGGGGGTGCGCGCTAAATCCCAGTTAAGCTGGCGAAAATTGGTGCGGCGCAAAGCGCCGCGCTGGCGTGTGCAGAGGATTCACAGCAGCTTCGATAATGTGCTGGGGAGGGAGGGCCGGTCAGTAACATGTTGTGCGCTGTCCCTTTGGGTTGGTTGGGTGGGAAGTTGGTTGCCACTCGTGGGCCATTTTGGCTTAAGAGTGCTCATGCGCATTTGACACCCACCCGCCTCATCCCTGGGTCAAATTGGGGGAGCGTGCGTTTTACTACCCAATTAACCGCCACCCAGGAAACTGTGGCACTTGGGGGGGTCTGGCGAAAATTGGTGTTGCGTAAAGCGCCGCGCCAGCGTGTGCAGAGGATTCACAGCAGCTTCGAAAATGTGCTGGGGATGTGAGTGCTTCAGTGTTATTGGCAAACGTGCATCTTCTAAACAGGATTGCTTTCCAAGTTCGAGTAGTAAGAGAAAATAACCATCATGTCAATGGACTTCTCTATGTATCTGTATATATGTGTTTAAAATGCAAGTGAAATTGTGCAAGGACCTTGCATAATTGATAGCTAGAATGCACGTGGACCGAGTTGCGAGGAGGAGTTTCTTTCCCGAATGGCAACTCCATAGACTGTTGTCAGTCACCAACAGTGACCTTGGTTGGACAGTTCCAACGATTTTTTCTCCTCGATGGACCGCCCCGGTTCAGCGCATTTCTTTCCCATCAAATGGAGGGAGCGCCCAGTTTCAGCGCCCCGAGGTTGGCCAAGACGGCTTTGAAGCCGGCCCTGGTGCAGAGCCTGGTGCAGGCGCTGCTGCGGGCGGGGCACTTGGAGCTGGCCCAGGAGACCGGTTGGGGGCCGGGCCTTGTCCTTTCAACATGGCACCTTGGGGTTTGTGGCTGTGGGTGAAAAACGGGGTAATTTCCGAAACATTCTAGGGGTTGATTCCTTTTCCATTCTTTTCAACCATCGTTCTTTTCAAAAACCCCGGGTTTTTGGATGGTTTCCTGAAGAAGAATGGGGAAGGTACCCCTAGAAAATTGGGTTGCCCTGGCAAATGGAATGGACCAAAATCCGCGGTCCCCTGGTGTCTGAATTTTGATCCACACCCATGTGGAAACAAAGATGAACGTGTGCACGTAACTCCAGCTCTGTTTAATTTTGAGCCAAGCCATGTTGAGTTCTGGACTGCGCAGGGAGAGATGGGGAGAGGAGTGATCAGGTGAGTGAAGAAAAGAACCATGGCACATATTTGCTCTCCTGCACCGCGCATCGTTGTGATATCTTTGTGACACCTGTATATGATTCAGCTCGGCGGACGAGCCCGGGCTGCGTTTTACGAGCTCCTCGCAGGAGTTTGTGCTGGTCCTGCAGGCCGAGAAGCAGGGCTCGGCCGTGGCGACCAAGGTGTGGGAGCTGATTGCCGGCACCTTCGCCGCCAGGCGTAGCGGCTGGGGTTGGTCGGGGGCCGGCGAGGGGAAGGTGTGGGGAGCAAAGAGGACGCCAGCGGTGCCGCTCTGGTCCCCAAGCTGGATCTCTTGCATTCCATGTTTTCTCGAGATGTTGAGCGGCAACAAGCACTCAAGCTTCACTGGAGCATGCACACAGAACTGTGTGCGGGTACTGTAAGGAACACATACTATCACACATCCAAGAGCGCACAATGCAAACTCCGGATCAATAATCCCATTCTTGATTCTTCATTTGCGGCGTAACCTCTCTTTGTCGAGGAAAAGAGCATGAGAAGTCAGTTTCCCTGTTCAAACTTGAGGCGCCACATACTCAAAGACAAAAAACACAAATGGCCCTCATGTTTGACCACCCACCCCTGGCAGGCACTCTAGTCACCATGTAAAGTTCCTGATCCTTTTCGTGGGTTTCGAGGCAATTTTTTGCGCCAGCTCCCGGGAAGACTGGTTGAGCAGCCCCGCCCCGCGTTGAGCAGCGCAGAAACGCTTGACGGGGGGCCCTGGCCCTACACACAGCTGACTTGAGGGTCTTAGAAGTTCATTTTCCTTCTTTCACCAGCTTCCATGCTGGGACAGGGTAGTCCTTCGTGGTTGCGAAAGGAGTTGGCAGGTTTTGTGGTGCTTGACTGGTCTCCTCCTGGTTTTGGTTGAACCGTCCCAAAAGGGCACCCTGGAACAGACCGTCCCATTCAAATGGTAAGCCTGAGAGGAGACCGAAACAAGTTGAGGGGAATAGCCCAACCGCCCGTTGGGTTCAACTTGGTGAAGCGCCTGCCAGGCTCCAACTGGCGCCCCTGAGGCGCCTGCTGCAAACCCTCGGAGGCGACGCGCGAACCTTCGCGGCCAACGCGGCGACACGGCAGCTGCTGGCGCGCGGTGAAGTGTCGGAGGCGCTGAAGCTGCTGAAGGACCGGTGCTCCGCTTGGGGGTCGGTGGCCTACTTGGTTGGTTGGTTGGTTGGTTGGTTGGTTGGTTGGTTGGTTGGTTGGTTGGTTGGTTGGTTGGTTGGTTGGTTGGTTGGTTGGTTGGTTGGTTGGTTGGTTGGTTGGTTGGTTGGTTGGTTGGTTGGTTGGTTGGTTGGTTGGTTGGTTGGTTGGTTGGTTGGTTGGTTGGTTGGTTGGTTGGTTGGTTGGTTGGTTGGTTGGTTGGTTTGGTTGGTTGGTTGGTTGGTTGGTTGGTTGGTTGGTTGGTTGGTTGGTTGGTTGGTTGGTTGGTTGGTTGGTTGGTTGGTTGGTTGGTTGGTTGGTTGGTTGGTTGGTTGGTTGGTTGGTTGGTTGGTTGGTTGGTTGGTTGGTCCATCAGTTTGGTTGGTTGGTTGGTTGGTCCATCAGTTTGGTTGGTTGGTTGGTTGGTCCATCAGTTTGGTTGGTTGGTTGGTTGGTTGGTTGGTTGGTTGGTTGGTTGGTTGGTTGGTTGGTTGGTTGGTTGGTTGGTTGGTTGGGGGTTGCGTCAGGTTGGAGGGGAAGGGGGTTGGGCTTGGGAGTTGGGTTGGGTTGGGTTGCTTCAGCCTTGTTTTTTGAAAGCGCTTGGAGGTTTGCTCAGGGTTTGGGGTTGTGGGACGGCCCGAGCACGGGCATGCCCCGATAGAGCATGCAGCTGAGGGATGTGAGTGCCTTGTAGGAAAAGATAATTTCTTGGTCTGTCTTGTGCTGAAGCTCGATACGCAATTCTCTGGGCAACACGAGTGACACCTACGAATACTGGTTGACTTGCGTGTGGACTTTGTAACCCTCAACAGTGAGGTCCAAAAGTGGGAACGGGTATTTTCCGTTTCAATGAAAAGAAGGACAGGAGCTCCGTTTGCAAATCCATTCAATTTGGGTAAGAACAGGAGGTGAGCCCCAGTCCCATTCACCAAACCTTCTACACCCCATCCGTCTTCCATCCCAAGTTGTGGGAGATAACGTATCTGACACCTGGAAAACATGCTGGTGCGATGGGTAGGGAATGACGGAATGACCTTTTCCGGGTGTTGATTCGGAACGAACCGGGTGGAAGGGGTCTTCATTCCTTTTGGGCATGTCTTTTTTGGGTGGCTCCCTTCTTGGGAGTGATATGTTTGGAGGTGATCCAAAAGGACCTTCCCCCCCCATGACGCATCCCACCCCCCCGCCCGTGGGACACCCATTTATTTTACTCGGATGTTCACTCTGCCCCCCCCCCCCCCCATTTTGGGGGGTCCTCTCAGCAGCGAGCGCAGGACCTGGCGCTGGAGACAGTGCACAGCTCCACCGTCACCGCGATGCTGGAAGCCAAGGATCCGGGTCTGCTCTCGCGTTTCGTTTGGTGGGCTCAGTCCGTGGAACTTTTTTTTTGATTTTTAGGGAATCCAAAAGGAAGAACCGAAGTTGCGCGGTCCGAGTCCTGAAAAAAGACGTCTTGGCCCATCAAGACGTAGGATCCAAGGGCAAGGATCTCGCGGTTCGCGCGGTACCGGATTCAATGCGCTGCATCCTTGGCCCCTCCTTTGAGCGGGGAATTTCGCGTTAGGTTGGCGCCTTGTGTCACCCCACCCCCAACCCCTTCCGGTTGGCAGTGCTGAGAGCACGATTAGGCTACCGTCGCAAGTCCCGGGCTGCGCCCAGAACCTACGTCTGAGACATGGGCAAGCGCTCTGAATGAGCGCTTCCTGGAACGAAGCATTTGAAACGCTGGCTGGGGAGTCTGGGGCCTCGTTTTGGATCAGTTTCAAGGGAACGAAAGCGAGGCCAAGCAACAAGACTCCTGAGCTTTGCAGGACGTGTCCGTCTCCGAGGTCTTGAAGGTCTTGGAAGGCCGAGTTCCGGCGTCAAAAACCTCGGCGCGAGTGCCCGTTGCAGTCTTCACATGGGGTAGGTTCCTCATCCGCACGTGTTTTTTTTGGGCAGGTTTCTGCGCCAAGGGCAGAAAGGCCGTTTGCTCGTGTTTTTTCTCTCCCGCCAGGTGTCACCCTGCCGATGGAAGCGGTGACGGGCGCCATGTCTTCCTTCCTGAAGAGCGACGACTATGCCAACGCGCTGGAATCCTCAGCGCCCACAGTCCTGCGTCGAAGCAAAATGGGCGAAATCCTTGGCGGTGCCTGATAGGTAGGGCAACGAGTCTGGATGGGAATGAACCGGACACAGATTCGCTTAAAGGAAGCCACAGGGGATGGGTTATTGGGGCCATTCCCTCATTCACTGCTGAGAGCCGGGAAGTTGAGGGTGCATGTTGTGTGGGTTGAAAGGAACACCAAAGGATTTGAATTCTGGTCGGTTGCTCCAAGGTGCCTGGTATTACAACGTCTCCGTCAGCAGGGGCAGGCGCGGAAATCGCTTGGGGTTTGCTCAGTCTGAAAATCAGACACCAATCCTTTGGCCAAGTCATCAGTTCCCAACCAGCCAACAGGACACAGCCCCGTTTCTGAAATGGCAGGTTTGACTCCAACTTTTGGTTTCCCTTGTTGCACACGTTTCTCAACATCGGTCCCCTTGAAATGGCTGGTTGTTCTGCAACTTTCGGTTTCCCCTGTTGCGCCAGCGGGAACACATTTTTTTTGTTTCCCCAAACCAAAAACGGTTTTGAAACTCCCTCAGGTTGATCGGAACATTCCAAACACCCCCATGTAGCCATGGGCGTTTTTCGTGTTTCTCGTCCGAGCAAATCCAAAACCCGCCAAATCCGCCCGCCCCGTTGGGATGGATCGATGGGCGAGGTGCCCTTCCCGGTGCTGGAGCCTCTGCTGAAGCTGGCGGCCAAGCACGACGAGGAGGCCGCCATCGGCTTGTTGAAGGACCGGAAGCGGGCGGAGGCGTAATGTACCATGTGTGTATGCATATGGCCATGGGTCAGAACCCCGTACCCCCAGTGAACATTCCAATCCCCACTAGCATCAGTATGACTGGCGTAGACAGTTGTCCGCCTTCAACCTTGACACTGTACCCGGGAGAATAGTGCCCTTTACCTGTGTTTCATTCTCTTCAATATGCCTAACGTAGTTGTTCTCCATGCTCTCCAAGTTTCCTCGTAAGCCAAACTGTACACCCAGGATGACTTGCATATGGCATACGTGCGTACATACATGCCAGACCAGAGCAGACCAGACCAGACCAGACTGACAGTCAGACACAGACTTAACCCGTTGTCATTCATGCCGTGCATTTAACAAGAGAAGGGAGGGAACAAAGAAACAAGGAAGAAAGGAAAGAAAGGAAGGAACAGACAAACAGTTGTCACACACCCAGGGACCCACGAAGCGCCTAGTGCAGGTAGGGATCTGAGTGAGCGCCGATGTTCAGAGTTTTGTAGAGTTTAGCTGCGACAAGACATTGGGCACCGGCTTGCGCACGACACCAGGACTGCACTCATGTGGGTCCCAAGTCCCAGGTCCTCTTCACTACGCATACGCACGCAGGCATATATGTATATACATATCTATACACATACACACATACATGCACCCGTACATACACTTACTGACTGACTGACTTACTTACTTTCCTACTTGCTTGCTTGCTTGCTTACTTACTTGCTTTCTGACATACATACATACATACATACATACATACATACGTACGTACGTACGCACGTACGTACGTACGCACGAGCGCACGGCACGCACGCACGCATGCACGCACACACGCACACAGGCACGCACGTGCGTGTGTAGGTACATACGTACGTATATACATTTATGAGTACACATTCCACCGCATGCAGCACACAGAGGCTGTACACAGCCCCCCGAAAGCAACGCAGCAAGCAAACTGGCCCAATTAAGGAAAACATGAGTTGTTAATCCAAGCGTAGTCCATGCAAGCGACCAACACGGCCTGAGATGTACAAGCAAAGCCGTTTGCACCACAGCAATCGGGTTTGTCTCACTACCGGGGCATCCCCTAAACTGGTTGTTTTTCCCTGTCGCTTTCCTTCAGTCCTTAAGAAGGGTTCCCTTCAACTCGCCAACAGTGGAAGCGCAGTCGTGTCGAGTTGGATCTTGGAAGCGCTCCACGAGACTGACCTCTCGCAAACCATGCATATCTTTCCCAGAAGCCAATTGTACTCTTGGAATCCGAGTCACGCTTTTCGCTCCACAGCTTTTTCCTCGAAAGCCAGTGGTACTCTTGGACCCCGAGCCAAACTTTCTTCTTGTCCCCGCCGCTTTTCCGGAGCCATAAATTCCTTGAAGGCATCGTTGAAGCCATGGATCCCGTGGGACCCATGGGACCCATGGGACACGATGAGGAGATGGAGGAGCGGCAGATGTTCCTCTCCGAGGGCTTCTGCGGGCTGGTGCTGTC
Organism: Effrenium voratum; assembly: GCA_963377175.1. Lineage (NCBI taxonomy): Eukaryota > Dinophyceae > Suessiales > Symbiodiniaceae > Effrenium > Effrenium voratum. The sequence goes on along the minus strand of CAUJNA010003686.1, from coordinate 436,399 downwards.
CCGCTGCGGGGAGGCCCACCATATCCGCCTGGCTGAGGCGAGGGCCGCGGGTGGCGAAGCCCTTCGCGGAAGTCGCCGCGGGGAGCCGGGGGTGGAAATAAGCGGCCGGGCTTTTTGAACGGCCAAATGGGTTAGAGCCAGTGCACATCCGAGTCAATCCAACCACTAAAATAGGTGAATTCACCTACCACCCAAAATGGGATCCCATTGGTTTTGACCCACAGCCAAATAGGATGTTCCACTTTGTGATGACCTTACGGTGGAGTCAAGCCCGGTGGTTCTTTCCCCAAAGGAGACAATTCTGGGTTTGGGGCTATTTTCGTCAAGTGGAACCCTGGTTTCCCCGACAGACCGGCAGGACTACCTCCATAGGTGCGGAATGTCGTAAGCGGGTTTTACATGTACCATCGACTTGATGGCCGCAGTCGCCTCAAGCCGGTTCCCACCATGTGTAGTCGAGGTAGATGCGGAACAATTTCGTCGAGGCGATTTGCCAAAGCCAGTTCATAGACAGGAATCGGATTGTTGGAAGAGATAGACGTTTCTCCTCCAGCGAGGGAATGCTTCACGTATTATCAGTTTGTACATCGCAGTCCAAAGAAACCATGTCGAATGCGACGAGGGTCTTTCTTGTCCAAGCTTTGCGGGTGCCTTTGTAGGTCTCGATTTCCTTCGTAGTAAGAAGGGGTCCATTCAACCCATCTGCAAAAAAGTCACAGGCCAGCTCAAGTCCCTCGTGCACACGTTTTCCTCGTTTCAATGGAGCGTATTTTCATTGATTGCGTAGACCAAGCATGGGCTCTTCATCACGGCCCTATTCTTCTTGAAAAAAAAAACCTGGAATGGGAACGGCCGCATGCAGTGGCATTATCAACTAAAGTTTTCCACACAGATAAGATCGAATCCAAGTGTCACTCCCTGAAAGACATGATATCAAGCCTGAAGTCGAAGAATGATCTTGAACGGAACGATGGATGCTTTGTTTTCTGCTCGAGCCCCAACCCAATTCCGCGAAAGCGTCCTTCTGCCCCTTAGCCTGCTCTCTCCCTGTCAGCCAGGTGGTACAGCGCTACCTCCGGGATCGCAAGATGACCACGCTCGCCACCTACAAGACACTGATGAAGGCCAGATACAGCAACGAAGCCAGGGGGAAGAGTCAGGTTCCGAAAAACTTTGCAGCTTCACTCATGGACGCCGGCTGCAGGAATCTCTGCAGGACATTGACAAGCACCAACCACCCACAAGGATATTTTTCTCTTTATTTCTTTTTATTTATTAAGTAAAGCTTCACAGCTCTTTTTTGTTTAGTTCGTGCAGGACTATCTAAGGAGCCATGAACAAATCATATTCACCACTCGTACTTTGCTTATGCAGGAACCGGTTCTTGCTTGTCCCATTCCAGGTTTTATGCGGTTTTCAAGCAGTTCATTGTCTGTTTCGATCGACTATTTGGTATTCTTTACCCCCAGGCCGTCAAAGCCTGTTCAACAGGATTGTTCATGACTATGAGTGAACTGGGTGTATTTTTTCAGTTGTTGTGCTCTTTGTGGTAAATACAATTCTTGTCCAACCTTTTTTTGCTTCATGATTCGTGTGCCTTCATGCTGCTCTCATTTTGACGTCTGCTGCTTGGTATCATTTGCACTTACTCAGTCCTCGAAGCGCTGTGTTGAGGTCATTGTTCTTTGTGATTCGGGACGCTATGCCCTCCTTCATCAGTAGCTTGATGCTGTCCCAGCTTTTCACACAGCGGGTCCTGAGGGCGCTTTTTATCTTTTGTCGACTTATTGCCTTGTGCGTCAAGTTGGGGTGTGATTAAATGTGCACCTTGTGGTGAATTCAGTTTGTCACCCCACACTCACGCTTTCTGTTAACGATTATAAACCGACTTACTATTCTACAGACAGAAGGGTCAGAAGACCCGGTCTTGGGCAGATATGGCAGATCTTCTCGCGAAAGCCATGCTCTGCAACTGCTCGGGGGAAAAAAAACAAAAAACAGGCCGGCCCATTGCGCGTTCTGAGGCCGGCGCGTTCGGCCTCGACTGACTAACACTCCAAAGGGCCACTCTCCTCGCAGGTCTTCGCCACCTGCGACTTGCTGAGCCGCGCCTGCGATTTGTACGACGACATCCTGGCCGACGGCATCACCCCAGACAGCGCCCGGAGCTTGGAGTGCGGCGCGAAGCCGCGCGCTGCGGGGCTTTGGCACTGGGCGGTGGTAAGGGATGCGCGATCTCGCACGGGAGGGTTCCAGGGGGGAAACCGGGGGTTGCGGTTCCGGGGATCGCAACAAATCATGGGAGATTCGACCAGTTCTTCGTTTCCCGTCTTGCGCGCAGAGGTCATGTACGGCTGCCTGGTGAAGTTTGCGGTGAAGTGCGGCCGCGAGGACCTCTCCCAGCGCCTGTTCAATGCTGCGTCGGACAAGCCCCAGGCCATTGTTGGGCGGGGGAATGGGGAATTGCTTTTTGCAAGGTACATCACTTGTTTGAACTTTATTTGTAGTTTTTTTTCTTCTTTTTTTTTTAAAAGAGCAAGCATGTAGTGACCTTGCCAATGGGATTGGACGCCTTGCCTCGTTTTTTTCTCTCCGTTTTTGAGTGTTTTCAGTTGTTCGAAATGTTCACGCGACTGGGAAACCACCCCATTGTGGGGATGCTTGAAACAGACAAGTCGAGCAGATCATGGCTCGAGGATTCACCTAGGGCCAGTTTGACCGAAGCCAAGGCAGTGTTGATCTTGCGCAGTTCATGCTTTTCTTGGGAAGGCGGCCAGACGAACGGAGGCACAACAGGAGTCATGGGTTTCGTTGCGGGCCACAACGGAGACAATTTGCTGAGAGGTCCACAATCTCTGGCAAAGCATTTGACCTACCCCTTTCCAAGCAATTCGACGGTTAGGTAATTGGAACCTGATGCATTGGGAGGTGTTTCAATCAGCGCAGGATCTGAAGGGATGGTCTTGGGCCCAAGGGAAGGGACTGGGAGCCCTGAGGGCGGCGACGTGCAGAACTACATGTGGCTGATTCGATCCGCAGGCGGGCGGTCGCCCTCCTTTCAGTTTGCTTCGAATCGTTTCCCAGGGGCCTTGATTCTTCCACGACCCCTTGACTGCCGCCCCGTTGCCAGCGTCTCTTCGCTCGCAATCTGAATGGAAGTTCGAGCAGTTGAACCTCTTTTTAGCCGGGTTTACTTGACAGAGTTCTCCTTGTGCCCGTTTATTGCTGGGAAGCGGGGCGGATTTCTTCGATCTTGGTTGAGTTTGAGTGGATTGTCAAGGTGCTGCGTGTTTCGCATGTTGCTCTGAGTCGTATGTACCTCCATATATATATATATATACACACATCCACCGTACCTTTGCATTTGCGGGAATGGGCGGTTGATCGCCGCGAGCCGCATGCTTGCAGCTCGCGCTCACGCCAGGTCAGAAGCGGGACGTGCCACGTGCCATTGGACTCTTGCGGCAGTTGGAGAAGGCCCCGGGCGGCGGCAGCTTTGGACCCCTGGCCCGCGTTATCGAAGCGAGCTGCTTGGCCGGCCTGGCTCCCTAGCGGGAAACCGCCGGCCTCCTTGCCTGGCCCAAGCCGTTTTGAGGATCGATTTTTTCCAGTCCCTTGGCCTCAAGCTGAGACATGGCGTTGTTGAAGCTTGTTGTCTCTTTGCTGGTCCTTGCGTTGGCGGAGGACTGCGCGAATCTCCTGCAACGGGACACTGTGCTGTCCCGAGACAAGGAAGACACTGCCTCTGGATTTCAAATCCAAGTCATGGCTTTCTCAGGAACCAGCAAAGTAGTTGACGTGGGGAGCAACACACGTGGTGACCAGCTGAAGGCCAAGATTCAGGCCAAGTTTGGCGTTCCGACCGACCAACAGCGCTTGATCTATGGTGGCAAGCAGCTTGAAGACGGAGAAACGATGGTTGAGCGCCACATTGAGGAGGGGGCCACGATACATTTGGCCATATCTTGATAGTTCCCGCAAGCACGTCACACAGCTGCCAGGTCTTGTGCTCAACACCTGTTGCTCCGTCCTGAGGAAAATAAGATCTTTCTTTTTTTGAATGAAGATATATTGATTTTCAGAGAGCTCGGTGGCTGTGGCTTGGCCAGACCACCGCGGTGGATGCGGCGGTGTACAACTCCGTGCTGGACGTGTGCATGAATTCCGGGGATGCGGAGCAGGGCGAGGCCATCTTCCAGGACTGGGGAGGGAGCAGTTCACGCGCGAGACCGGTTGCCCGACATGACTTGCAAGATACAGGGGTCTTTTGAATGTGGCTCAAAATTAAACAGCTGGGGTTACGCAAGTTTTGGTCCATGCTTCCACTTACCAGGGTTCCATTTGGCTACTGGTTTTTTGAGCCACACCCATTTGTCTTCTGGAGTTTTTTTTTTTGGTTTTTTTGTTTTCCGGGTTGGGTTGCTGTTAAAGGTCAGCCACATGGGGACCGGTTGTGGTTGTCCGTGTGAACACAAGCCCACATGTTGAAGAACCACTGCAGTTTTTCCGTGTGCTAGACGTGAGTTGGCCTTTGCGCAGTTGATTGCTTTTCAGCAGATCGTAGGGGGAATGGGAATTGATGTTTGGGCAGCTCCTTGTGCAATCGCCTCTTATTCTAGTGGAAAGGGAGTTTGTGCGAGAAGTCATTTATGTATTGGTGGGTAGGTAGGAGGAAGCTTGCAGAGGAAATGCATCAGAAGCACCTGGTGACGCTCATTAGCTACAACACGCCCGGTGCTAAGACGCGGTCAGAGGCCAAAGCAGGATCAACATGCCGTACTCGAGTAGCACCGGGCCAGCTTCCAAACAAACATTTTCATGCATGTTTCGCCCTAGTTTTGAGTCACGCCCTCGCTTGCGAGGTTGTTGAAGGGCTATGCTGCCAAGGCAGGGCACGGCCTCGGGACGGCGCCATGTGCTCTTTTGTTCTTTCACATGGGTCCCTGGTTGGACCTAGTCACCCCACTTCCTTCCCGCATACCATTTCAAGTCAATAATTATTGAAACAAATAAATTATGTACAATGAATAAGTGGAATCCACTTATATCATTTGACAACCTTATACTGTAATTTTGACTTACTACAAACTTTCAATGTTCAAAATGATGTCAACACACAAGACCCACCCAACACCCCAGACACCATAACTACTAGACGGGCAACCTCATTGAAACGAGCAAAACGTCAACCCCCAGCCTAACAATGAACAAAGTGACAATGTACCCAAATGACCACCTCTATGCCAGCGACATAAAAGCTCCTCAAACCCCCCCTTTTTAAAACGAACAAGGGGAAAGAACAGGCAACCATCCACAGGCCACCCAAGCCCCCCCCTTTTTGCAATTCCTCCCCCCCGAGGGGGGCAGATTGGGGGGGGGACTTAGATCCTGGCCATGGGGTTCATTCCCTTGGGCTCCAGGGCGACTTTGGGCGCGCCCAGAAGCTGCTTCACGAGATGAAGGCTCGACGTCTGGGGGTGAGGCTCGACTGGGCTGGGTGCTTTGGTGCTTGGGTTGCTTGGGTTGCTTGGGTTGCTTGCTTGGGTGGCTTGGCGCTTCAAAAGCGTGGGTTGGCGCTCAGGAAGCCCAAGGGAAACCGACGGATTTTCCAGGCTTCGCCCAGAGACGCCTGCATCGTTGAGGGGGTTCCGAGGCCGCTGGCCACGTGCCCAACTCCGCTTCCTTCAACTGCCTCATCAGCGCAGCAGTCTCCGAAGGCGCGGCGTTGGACGTTTCGTTGAGAGCCCGATGGGCGTTCTCGACGAAGCCACTTTGAGTTCATGTGGGAAAGCTGCAGTGCTGCTTTTCCGGTGAGGGGACTTTGACCAAGCCTGGAGTCTCTACGAGAAGATGCAGAAGTCTGGCGTGGAGGCTAGCGTTGTGAAGTTGGGGAGGGAGCAGAGCGCTGATGCAAAACTAGATGCGTCTCTTGCAGTTATGTGTGTATCGGAAATGAATGCTTTGTCTCTGTTGCACCCCTAGCCCTGTGTCCGACATGCGACGTATGTGCCAATCCGATAGCTCTGAACACGGGACGGGCTTCATTTCATACAGCGTGCAGCCATGGTAAGTTGAAACACGGAGTGCGTGGATTTCATGGGGAACATCCCCAAAACGGTTGCTGGAACTGAGTACGAGTCCCAAGGGACTGCGTTTGCGCCAGGCAGACAGCTTTACCGTGTGCATTCTCATGAAGATCGCAGCTCAGCCAAGATATGAAGCGGGAACTCTGGGGCAGGCTGCCGTTTTATTCCCAGATGGTTAAAAGGTGCAGGGGTTTTAACTTCAAGTCGAGTGACAAAAAGAAGGGGCCTCTGGGCACTAAGAAGTAAAGGACACTCCAGTTGGATGGCTCGCCCTCCCCGGGTCTACCCCAAAATTTCCGAGAAATTCTTCGGCTCAGGTGCGGAAGGCGCGAAGCCGCCAGGAAGCCCAGTGGGCCCTGTCCATCCTGGACCAGTCCAAGGCGCTTTCTTTTTTTCTTTTTGTCTTCTCACCGCGGTGTGATGTCGCACGCCTTTTGCGCCCCGAAGCTGCGGTCGCAAGTCACAAAGCGCCGAGCCAAGGGGAAGCTTGCGCGCTTGCGCGCAAGCTCACAGCCCGACACGCCTAATTAAGCCTATCCCAAAGCCGTCAAGCAAAGCTGGCATTCGCCTGACGTCAGCTAGGGCTGGTGGTCCGGCTGGTTGCACGGAGATCGATCGGAGCACGGGGCAGCTGCCAGGTGGAGATATGCAAAGACGAGGTTCTCTTGAACACCATCCTCGACGCCTGCATTCACTTGAAGGAGTCTCAGCCATCTGTTGCGATCCGCAAAAGGCGTCGCAAAAGGCGTTCAGATCAGACAGGTAGACGAAGCGAAAGCAGGGAGCCAGCTTCAAGATGACCGCAGCAATTTGTGGCCTCTTCGGCTGGCTTGGTTGAAAGCAGATGGTTTCCGCCTGGTATCAGTTTGAATCAAATCCTTATTCAGCTGGATTGAAAGATGGATTCGCTTGGTCCTCTGGTCTGGCCATGATTTTGCCGTGGATGCCAAAAGGACAGGAGCAGCGTCCGCGTTTTCGGAGGACGTGCGGCGCCTCTCCTGGGTCCTCCGACAGTTCGAAAAGGCCACGCTGAAGCCATCGGTGCAGAACTATGGGCTGATCATCAAGGCGCGGGTCGGCCGTTTTGGGTCATTTGGCCCATCTTTGTGTGTGTGTTTGTTTGTGAGGGTACCGTTTTGGGGGCTCAAAGATGCAAACCCCCATCCGGCCTTCCTCTTGCGGTTCAACAGCTCCAAGACGCTGACTTCACCAATGAGGGTGTCCCTGAGATCCATGAGCGCCTCAGGTTGGGGCTGGGACCTGAGATCCAAAGCGCATGGACAGCTCGCTTTCCAAACGTGGTGCAGGCCTACGCCTGCCTGAAGCAGACCAACAAGTGCTGGTCAGTGTGGCATGAGATGACGGATAAGGAGCAGCGAGGCACGAGCTTCCACTTGCGAAAGCTCGCGCGGTTGTTGTCATGCAGAAGGGGCGGGGGGAAAGGGGGGGGGGGTTGGGTTCGGATTGGATGGTCCGCTACGAGTGGAACGGACGCCGCGGTTGGTGGATTGTGGGAGATGTTTAAATGCGCCATGGGCAGTGAAAGGGTTGCCTTGAATCAGCACCTGGCACAGCTTGTCAGTCAAATATACAAGAGTACTGGAATCATTTGTTCAGTGTTTGTTGCATTGCATGTCAGAGCAAGATTGAATTAGAAGCCGTGCTTTTGAGCAAGGTTTTTTCGCGCTACTTTTAGCATCTTGACTAGGATTGTGGGAGACATACAATCGCCAGTATGAATATTCAAGAGGTGTATAACCTATAACTCTGTATGAATCTATGAATCCCACCTTGCTCAGCGCGTGCTTGCAGTGCTTGGATCAAGGCCTCTTGCCCTCTGATGTGGCGCTGAGCTGCATGCTGGATGCCATTGTCAGTGCTGGCCAGGCGCGGCTTCAAGAGGGTGGATGGGCCTCTGTCTGTCTCCCAGTCTCTGCGGTCGGATGCCAGCGGGCTCCGGGGTCGTGTCTCCTGCTTGTCTCCCTGTGTCTGGATGCCAGATGCTGTGACGGAGATGGGGAGGATCTAGCTAGTTCGTAAACTGCCTTTTGCTCGGGAGGGGCATTCACTCTTGGGGGGGTTGATTCATGCAATTGTGCGGTACAGGTCAGCAAAGGGCGGGATTGGGCTGTTCCGGCGAGCCGGGCAAAAGTAGTAATGTATCTTGCACCCAAAACAGGTTGACTTTCGGTTCCACCAAAATGGGTTCAAGTATGTTAGGCCAGCAACGCTGGACCTGAGTATATGCACAATGAACATCTCTCTCTCTCTCTCTCTCTTTCTAAGTATATATATATATATATATATGTATACACGCACCCTGTACCAACCTTGACGGCAAGTTGCGCAGAATAGCAACACTAAGAGCGTGTCAACATTCTCATTGGTCAACGATGTTCCCATCAAAGTTCTTCGATCTGAAGTGGCCCTGTGCAAGCGCCAGAGTGGCCAGTCAAGAACGAGAACTCCTTTTGAGGATGGAGCAGCGACGACGAAAGGGCTTGGCTTTTGCTTTCGCCCTTTTCATGGCACCAAGGGCATGCCTTTATTCCAGGTGGACGATGCACTCCTCCTCTTCCAGAAGTGGCGCAAGGCGGTCCCTCCCAACACCATCATCTTCTCCAACCTCATCAAAGGCGTGCCGGATGTCCGTCTCGGCTCCCCTGGCTCCTCCGATGGTTTTGTTGATGGCAGATGGGGCTCAAGAGCTCTGGGCGAAGGTCGATTTCGGTCAGGTCCTAACCAAAGAAACAAACACTCCCGAGCGAGGAAGCGTGAGCGAGCGAGCGAGCCAGAGACAGCCCCGCGGCAAGCGCGCGGCTCGAGGCTTCGCAGTACAGGGCGACGCCGAGCGAGCCATGGACATGTGCGCCGAGCCATGAGACGGGGTTAGGTGCTAGACGGACCCCTGAAATGAGAAACACCGTTTTTCCTTTTGCGTCCTAACGGCACCAAACCTCCCACTCAAAAGCTTGGGCCTTTTTGGGATGGTATTCTAAAGATGTGAAGCTAAACGCACCAAATGGTTATTGCACTTGATATAGTTTCAAGTTCATTCAAAAACGGCACCACACCTCCCACTGAAAAAGATCATAGAAACTCGGCACAACGAGACGTGCTACGAAGGTACCGTGAGCTGAAGGCGGAGGGCCTCCGCATGAACCTGGTGGCCTACTCCACGCTCATGGATGCCCAGGCGCCTCGCCCAACCCGAAGCGTCTGCTAAGCGCCAGGCTCCGTCCGGAGCGTTGGCCTGCTCTTTTTCTCCAACAAATCTCGTGGCTGAACTCCCGGTGGCTCAGAGCGCTGCTGCCTGCTCCCCACTTTCGGAGGATCTGGGGAATGGCACGAGACAGGTGCCTTCCTTCCCCACTGAAAGTGCGAAAAAGTCGGTTGCACCTAGATTTCGCCCGGAGGCGCGGGCTGGGAACTTGGACAAGGCCCACAGCTTGCTGGAGCAGATGGTGCAGGATTGACCCAACCGCGTTTCTTGCGGCGCTCTTTTTGTGTTTTCTTCTTTTTTTTTTGGCCCTGCAAGGGGTACGGATTTTTGTGGTCGCCTTTGTGGTTTGGTGCTCTGGAGGAGGGTGGCTCGCATCCAACCACCAATCCTATCCAAGTAAGGGTAAGGTGACCATCAGAAACAGCGGCCAAGTTGTTCTCGCACAAGCCTCATGTCACTTGCTTCAGTCTGTGTTTGACCAGGACGGAGTGCAGCCTAATACCATCACCTACTCTTCGCTGGTGCCGCTTGGCAGCGCCGAATCAGTGAAGATTGTTACCCCGAGTGGTCAAAGGGCCTTTTTTTGAAAAAAACATCCTTCAGGTGTCTTCATTATTTAGGGGCCAAACGGTTTCTTTTCCATCAGCAAAATCAAGAAAAAAGCAAGTTGGATGCCAAGATGTGGGTATGGGTCAAAATTGAATCGCCCGGGGACAGGTTTCAATCCTTGTTTCCATTTACCAGGGTTCCATTTCGGGGTCGCCCTAATTTTGACCCCACACACATGTTTTGTTTTGTTTTGTTTTTTTGTAACACGTTGCTGTGTTGTCTCTCTTTGATTGGACCACACCAACACCGCAGTTTCCGCAGCCGAGCTTTGTCCAGGAAGGGTCATTGCCTGAAGAGCGACCTGGATGGGGCGCTCCGAGTCTTCGAGGCGATGGTGGCCAAGGGCATTTTGCCGGACACGGTGATGCGCCTTGTGCTGGGGATTTTTGGGGTTCGGGGTTTACGAGGGTTTGCACATGGCAGTGTTTTTAGGGTTTGGGGTTTGCGAGGGTTCGCACATGGTGTTGGGAATCTCCACCTTCTGTTGGGGGGGTCGGTCTGCATGAAGAAGCTGCTTGTAAGTCAGTACAGCAAAACGTTACCCTCCCACCAGCTAACATGGAAGTGCACAGACCCTGTAGAAAGACTACTTTCCTCTTGGAAAGGGCCTTTCTGCACTTGCATGTTAGTTGGTGGGAGGGTAGTCATCATTCACTGGTGGGCAGCAATCCCTACTGAAATAGGTTCTAAAATGGGTGGTGAATTCACCTACCCATGGGTTTTGATCCACAGCCACGTACGCGACGTCCTCGCGTGCGAGGTACAACACGCTGCTGGACGGAGCAGTACGGAGCAGCCGCTTCAACCTCTGTGATCAGCTGCTCGCCGGCCAAGGGACGGGAGATGCGGAGGGATCCCTGGCTTCCAATTGCTTAATGGAAGCTTTTTTTCTCCTTTTTTTTTAAGCCGCAGAAAAGACCCCCTTCTGGGCCTCTTGTATTTTTGTTTTGTTTCAGGGCTTGCATGGCATGAGATTCCCGCTGTGTGCGCGGAAGAGAGGCGGAAGGGCGGTGTGAGAGATGCGGAAGTGTGTATGTACTATGATGTATGAAGATAGCGGACTTGTTTTCAAAACGGATGATGTTTCACGGGCAATTGAAGGGAAGCTAAATCAAAGGGAAGCTAGTCTGCTTCAGGCGTCGTCTTATAGGAAGCACAATCTAGAATTGAGACGTACCAATGATCATGCATTCATGCATATTATGATGCAATGTTGCCCATCATCTTGTGATGTAACTACATGATGCAACGATCCGCAGGATGCAACCTGAGTCGTGTTCTTGTGGCTGCTTTGGATGCTGCATGCCCGCGTGTCTTTTTGGCTGGCAGCTGATTGCTTTGACAAGTTTTTTTTTCACAGTATCCGGCGGCATCGCAAGGCTTTGTAAGATGAAAGGCTTTGAAAGATGAAGGATCCAGATGGCCCTCCAAGGGGCGCCGCCCTCACGGGGAAACAAACCATGAGATGACCTGGGCCTTGGCGAATTTTGGGCGGACGCCAGGCTGCTGCAGGAGATGTCCAAGTCCGGAACGGAGCCTTCGAACTTCACTCTGTCCATCATCGTCAAGCCGCCCCGCCGCGGTTACCGCAGCGCGGAAGACGTCGTTCGGCGCCGGGCGAGCGTTTGGTTTTTATGGCGACCTGCCGGGGAGGGGGGAGGGGACCCCGGATCTAAGTGGAACCCATGCCACTAGGTAGGGGTGTCACCTAGAAAAGTAAAGGGTTGCCACTAAAAAGGGACTCACCATCTAGTCATCAAGCAGGGGTTTGTTAATCCGGCATTAACGTTGGTTGAGCCAAAATCAATACCTGGGGCCAAGAAGAGACGGTCTCAAGTAAAGACAGGAGCGTTTTTTTTTTAAAGGTCCCTTTGGCACAGACCAAAGTGGCCATGGGCCATGTTCTTGGGAGTTTTTCGCCGCCAGATCCCTTTCAGGCAGCTGAAAGGGATCGCAAGGGCGCGATGCATCGCAGGATGTGGGGCAAGCGCAAGCAGCTGGACAAGGCCTTTGCGGCGGTGCGCCAGCACAGCCAGGCCCGGGTCTCCGAATCCTTCTCGAAGTTCGGCGATTCTTTGCGACTCCTCGAGGGGCGGGGAGGGACTGGGCCACTGCAAAATGGAGTGGATGGCTGCGGCTGAAAAATGGTACCCGAAAGGGGTTTGTTTGAAACAACCATTGGACCTTTTGAGATGTTGCATTGGACCTCTTTTCACATCTTTTTGGAGGAACCCTTCTTGGAGCCCGTCTTCTGACTTTGACATGCCCTAGAAATCGTCAAGATGGGTTTGTCTTAAAACTAGGGAACCCCCCCCCCCCGTTTGCCTGTTGGTTCCCCTGGAAAACCAAAGCGGGTTTCCCAGTTTCCCCAAAAAAACACCCAAAAATGAGGTTCCTCAATCAAATTCGTGCCCAGCACTACATAAGCCTTGGTATCCCCAAAGCAACCCCAGAAGCCCTCCTGACCCGGAGCCGCCTCTGAACAACTCTGGAGCATATTTGGGCAACTCTTTGCTGAGGAGTTTCAGAGTTCTCTTCCTCAGATTTGTTTTCTCTCTCCTTCCCTCTTTCTCTTTTTATCTACTTATCTCACTTTTTCAGCTTATCTCTTTCTCTCTTTCTCTTTTGTCTTTAGTTTAGCGCTTGTGTTTTAAGTAAAGCAACACAACTCTTTCTCTCTTTCTTTGTTTATCTCTTTCTCTCTGTCTTAATGATCTCTTGCTCTCTTTCTGAAATGATCTCTTTCTCTCTTGCTCTGTTTACCCCGTTCTCTCTTTCGCAGTTTGTCTCTTCCTCTCTTTCAGAGTTTACCTCTTCCTCTCTTTCTCTGTTAATCTCTTCATCTCTTTCTCTGTTTGTCGTTGTCTCTCTTTCTTTGTGTATCTCTTCCTTTCTTTCTCTCCTTCTGTTTCCCCGCGTCAGGCGGGGCACGTACACCTCGACTCCAAGCTTTGCACCTGCCCCTTGGACTCGCATGGAAGGGGCCCACTCCCGCGGGAGTGGGAGCCGAGGTGGAAGTTGGCTTGAGATTGAGTCTCAAAGAGCTTGGAGGAACCAACATGGATCAGTCTTGTTCGGTGCCACCCCCTCCATTTTTTTGGGGGGATCTCACAGGTTCAAGACACCATTTGTGATCCGGGAAGACCGGGCCCGAGGGAGGAGGCCGTTTTGGTGAGTCACCTGGCATCCTAGGAAGCTGGATGCCAGGCCGCAAGGTTCGGCCTGTCATGGTGAACCAGCTATAAAGCCCCCTACAGGCGGCATGGTGTTACTGAGCATACGGCAGCGCGGGGGGGTCTTCCGGAGAAGTGCCGTAGCCTCATTGCCTCATTTCAGTCACCATCAAAACCGGGTGAATTGGAGGGTAAGGGAGAATCCCAGCCATAAATAAGGGTGCGGCCGCCTCTTCAATTCCTTGCATGGTGGGTTCACCAACTTTTTGTCCAAGGGTGTGGCTCAAAATTTAACAGATGGGGTTACGCAGCTTTTGGTCTTGTCTCCATATACCAAGGTGCCATTGTGGGGATTCCCGTTTTTGCAGCCACCGCGGCATGTGCGCAACGCGGCCGCCGCGTTCCGCGGCTCATTTGGGCCGTGACGTGAGGCCTGATCAGCGCCTGCTTCCACAACGGCGCGCCCCAACGTGCCATAGCGGCGCTCGAGGAGATGAAGTCCCTGCCGCACTGCGATGGCGCGGGGCCCCGGGAGGCGCTCGCTGCAGCGCGGAGGCTGGGAAGCGCAGCCGCAGCTGGGCCCAGCTTCGGGTCAGAGCGGGTCGGGTAACAGGAGCCCCTCTGAAAGAGGGGGTCGAGGGACCTGGACGGTCAAGAGGGACTTTTTGCTGATTGGTGAGTGTTTTTTTTCTCGAGCGGGTGCTTTCGTTTTGGAGGGCACCCGTTTTGGGGTTCGCCTTGCACGGACTGAGGCCCGGACGCCGGCACCTACGAGCAGCTGGTGGAACAGCTGGTGAAGGCCCGCGTCTGTCGCTGGGCCTTGGGCGTTTTGAAGTTTTGGAGGGTACCCCTTTTGGAGAGGGTTTTTTTCAGGAAAGGAAGCCATCTGGGGTCCCGGGCTTTCAAGACCCCATCTTTGCGATTTCTGGGGGTAAGTCAGGACCGTCTGAGGTCTGTCTCATTTGGCCTTTGCCAGCCTTTTTTTGATGCGGTCCGGATGAGGGTACTTGCCCCAAGCAATTCAAGCTGACGCCATGAGTTTGCTTGTCTGGCGCTTGTCTCATATCTTGGTCGGCTTAGCATTCATCTTGGATCGATCCACCCCCCGACCCAAAAAGCATGAATGTTTGTCGAAAATCTTTACGGTTTTCTGGCGCCTGGATCCAAGATTCTCAAGAAACTTTCCGCGCAATCTTGAATCTTGGATCCACTAAAGTGTTTGTTTTTGTTGTCACAGTTTTTTCACATGGACGCCCGTCTTGTTTGCTCTAGGAGACGCCCAGTTTGACCCTTATTTTTGGTAAGACAAAGAAGCAAACACGCTCGAACATGCTGTATTTGTTCAATCTTGTTTGACCAGGCGCAGGTCCACGGGGGGGTACCACATACACAGATATACATATTTATTTCTATACATATATACATACATATGCGTAAACATATTATATATATGTATATATATATACAATATATATATATATATACACACACGTATAATAGGGGGGTTTTGCAAGCCCTGGCACCATGTCTGGGCCTCTTCCGCGCCTCGCGCGGCCTTCGGATCCGGGCTCAGGCGCGGATGGGCCAGGAGGCGGCGAAGGTGGCGCGGCAGGCGCTGGGCCTGGCCGTGAAGGGCCAGATCAAGCCGCTTCCCGTCGGAAGAAGCGGGTGGGCTGATTTTTTTTTTTTTCGTAGCTTCGGTGGGTTTGCGGTTTGATCCACGGTGGGTTTTTTCTCCCGGTGGGCTGAACTTCACCCCGCCGGGATTGATTTTTGTCTGGCTGGGTTGGATCCACCCAGGTGGGTTGAATGTCTTCCAGCTGGGTTGCGGTGCCCATGTGTACTGTGTGTGTGTGTCTTTTTCCAACAGCTAAAAGCTTTGGGGTCTCAGCCCAGATAGGCTCTGGGGTGGTCCGGGGCAGCCCTGAGGTAAGGTTCCACGAGGGTTCCACGAGGGTTCCACCAGGGTTCCACCAGGGTTCCACGAGGGTTCCACGAGGTTCTGCGAGGGTTGCGGGGTGGTGCGAGCACTAAAAAGAGAACCGCATGCTGTCGGGGATATCACCTGAGCTGATTTTTTTTGAGGGAGGAGGAGAGCTGCTTAAGAAAGCGACCCAGAAAAGGTGCCAACTCTTTGTCTCATGGAAATCCGCTGAAATCTGGGTTCATGCGCGGGAGTATCGTGTTTAGTAGGGATTTGTATGGACTCTCGACATTTTGCTCAAGCAGGGGACTCTGAACATTTTGGTGTGGCTCAAAATTAAAGAGCAGGGTTACGCGGATTTTAATCTTTGGTTCCATTTGCCAAGGTGCTATTTTGGTGTCCGTTTTGAGCCACAGCCATTTCCTTCCATATCAGTCACTCGGGGTCCTGGCTGGCTGTCCGCTGTGAGGTCACTCCCATGTTTAGTAGTATTGACTGCAGCTCTGGCGAAAGTGGGAAGATGGGCTGGGGGACGGGGGAGGCTCGGTGTGTTGGGGATTTGATGGATTTTTTGGGGGTTACTGCAGAGGTGGGGCGGGGGGGAGGAATGTTGGGTTGGTTAGATAGCTGTGCATCTATACACTATAATACATAGTTTGTGTGAAATCCACAAAGGTTTTTTGGCCAAGCCTCACGTTGGAGAGTCGGAGCAGACACTCTAAACAGTGAATTGCATGTCATAATCCATATGTCCAAGTGTTTTTTCGTCATATTTTTTCAGATACCCTTGCTACGCAAAGGAAGCGCCTGTGAAGCTTGCTGAATGGTGGCCCTGGACCTGACATCGGGGTCCGAAAGTTTGAGCCCTTTCCGATCGGAGTGCCAGTCTCAGGCTGAACAACCTGGTGCCGGAAGCTTAGCTCCACGAAAGCCGAAGAAACAAGGGGCAAAGCTGCGTCTGAGAGCGGGGACGAGCGCACCTCCAGCAGACGAGCGATGGATTTTCCTTCATGCCGAGCACTTCCGAAGGTGTTGCCACCTTCGGGCTCAACATATTGGGGAATCCTGGGGTCAGGTTTGGGGCCTGCACCGAACTTCAAACAGCCGTGGCTGCCTTGCCCTGATGCGTTTGGGGGTTCACGTTTGGGTTGGGATAGGATCCAAGAGAAAGTTAGAGGAAGCCAACTGCCCAATCATCTGGATGATCCCCAATTGCCGACTTGGCCACTACCTTCCATCTACCCTCCATCCCCCTTTGCACAGAAAAGAGATAGCCCAGCGGCAGTGCTTGCTCTCCATCTCCCTTATGCTACACCAATTTGTCTCAAAACAGTGGACCCCCCCAAACCGGTTTCTTTTCGAGCTTTGAACACACACACCCAAAAAAAGGGGAAGGTACTCGGAAGGTAGCCTCCTTAATTTGTGGCGGTGTTGAAAACAGCGGACGGATGCTCGCGCGAGGGCCTCTCCAAGGTAAAAAACAAAGCTGCAGGGTTCCTCCCCCATGTGAGCGTCCAAGTGTGATGGACTCTGCCTGTTGGACTCCAAATGTGGTGGACTGCAGGTTGCGGCAGCTGCAGCGGCACCTGGAGCAGAGCGGTCACGCTCACCTGTGGACCGCCCTGAAGGAGAGCGGATTTGGTTTGGGGCAGGGGTTGGGGGGGGTGGGGCGGTGGGGGGCTGAGCATGGGCTGGCGAAGTTGAGTTGAGATACGGCTTGGGTGGTTGGGGTGGGGTGGCTGGCTGGCTGGCTTGCTGGCTGGCTGGGGGTTGGTTTGCCTGCCTGCCTGCCTGCCTGCCTGCCGGCTTGGCCAGATCTGCACTTGCACAGCAGCTCATAGGAATAAAGGGAGGGAGGCCTTGCGGTTTTGCCAGTGAGTTCATGTCTCGGATGGACTTGGGGTGGTGTCAAGGTCAAGATTCGAATCAAGACCTCCCAAGGGAGAGCGGCTTCAGGAGCAACTGTAGCTCCGGCTGGCAACTTGCCGGCACTGCGTCTTTTGAGACGCCTCCTTATCCCCGGCTGTTGCCGGGCTTTTTCTCTTTTGAGACGCCTCCAGGAAGGCATTGCCTTCGCACGCTGAGCGGATGGCAACCAAAAAGATGGCTGGGGGTGGGGTGTGTTGGGGCTGGGGTGGCCAATCCCTAGCGCCAAAGGAGCAAAGCAAACCACAGCATGCACATTGGGTGTCTCATGTCCTTTCTCCGCGAAAGGTGCTGGACAAACACAGTCCCGTGTTTCGATTTGCGGCGCGATGCTCAGCTTCTCTCATGCCAACTTTCTCAGACTTGCTGCCAGTGCTTCAGCGGCTGTTCGCGCGAATCGGAGATTGATAGATCTAAGAACCAGTTTCACACACCCCCACGCGCTTTGTTGCTGGGAGCCCTTGAAATTTGACGTGCTTCGCGCAACCACCTTTGGCTGAGTGATGACTCAAGGCGGACCAAAGACACAACAAGCTTCGCCCATGTTCAGCCAGGAAAAAGCGAACTTGCATTTAGTGGCGGAGAAAAAAAGAGGAGCACCTCGCCCCACCGCCAGTCCCCAAAGACCCAAAGGCTTGATTGCGCCCTCCGAACCCCTCCGAAACCCGCGCGGTTCCGAACCTTCCATGGCGACGAGCTCTGGCCTTGCCGGAAGCCCGGCGAACTCGTGACTCCTTGTGAGCCGAGGTCAGGGATAGCTGGACAAAGGGGATCAAGGCCCAGCGCGTTTTTGTTTTGCTGTTGCACATTCTTTTGTAGGTCAAGGGAAAATATTTGTTGTTTGCTTTTGCTGTTGCCTTTGCGCGGTTTTTCGCGGTTCCATTTTCCCGAGCTCGGGGGAGACCTTGTGCGAAAGCCATGGCAACAGCGGCCCAGTTTAGTCCCGAGACCCCCGCCGCTGAAAAAGCTTCTGAGGCCCCTGATGTGCAGATTGAAGGAGGCGCCGTGCTCGGAAGCGTCGGCATTCGCATAAGGCTACCGGTGTTTGGTGAGCACTCATAGTCTCAGTTTAGCGCGCAGGCAGCCTCGGGTTTATTCTTGGTTGGACGGGCGGTTTCAATCAGAGGCCTGCAGGTGGCGAATTCAGCTCGTTTTTGTTCTAGCACGGCAGCTGAATCCAGCGTGGCGGGGAAGCGTGCAACCTTTCCGCTTTGCGAGGCGAGCTGGAGCGCCCGGCGAAGCGGGCGAGGCGGAGTTCTCGGGGCCATGGGGTGACTCGGTGCTTTTGGGTGGGGGGAAGACCTGAGGCGCTTGAACGACCGGAGGTACAACCACAATCAGCTAAAAAACAACCCTGAAAGCAACCTGTGCGGTCACGTGTGGACGCCTCACGCGCTGTCAGTTATTTGGTGTTTTTTTTTTTTGCGCGCCAGCTTTGTCTTTCGCGTGCGCGAGGCTTGCGGACTGCGTCACTGCTGCCAGCGCTGGCAGCCGCGAATGGGCCCAGGAGGGGCTTTTGAGTGCATCGCTTGCACCTCCGAGCGTCGTGTTGCTTACCTTATTTTTGTTTCATGATACTTGTAGCTGCGTGCATTCTGCATTCCTGCCAAGCAACAAAATATAGATTGAGGTTATTTGGTTCATTGTCTGCCAGGTGATTTCTGCGGTTCAGCCTGCGATCGTGGCGATCAAGGCTCGAACCGACTGCTTGACAGCCAGGCGGAGGTTTCCTGGTAAAGTTTCTGCCTTAGGTTTCTGCATCATCCAACATCATACGACATTCAGCAATTCCCCGGCCGTCCCGCTTTTGGCAGTTTGATTTGGAATGTCCCTAGACCATGCGCTAGTGTTTTTCAGGAAACCAAAAGGAAACCACAAAGGAAGCCATCAACACGCATGAAGGGAGGTCTCACATTGGTGGTTTCCAGATCAAGTTTTAGGTGTCGTGACGCGAAGAAGCGCCGCTATCTGCTCGCTTGCGGCCCAAGGGCTTCCCCCGAGGTTTCGTTTCGGAGCTACTTGTGCAGGTGCAGGTGGCCCTAAAATTGTTTTGGGTTTCCTAGGAGCTACTGGGGGGGGGGGGGTGACTTTCCTCTTCATTCCCTTACCACTTGGGTGACTTTGGCAACCGGGGCCAGGTTCCACCTGAGTCATGCGGGTGTAATTTTTGTTCGGGCCCCTTTGGTGGACATCATTTACCCTCCCACCAATTAAAATGGAACCTGACGTTCGGGGGTGGGACGGCAGATCATCAAGGTAGAATTGGACAAATCCCCAAGAGGTCTAGGTCAAATTGGACCAATCCAACCTGGATTCGGGACATCATTTAAGTATGGCTCGAATTGAAAGAGCTGGGGGTTACGCAGGTTTTAGTCATTGTTTTAATTTACCAAGGTGCCATGTTGGGTACCATTTGTTGAGCCACAGCCATTTGGCCATGGGTCATAACCTATGCCTCCATTTTGGGGCGGCTGAATATCCATGTGCCACCTATTTTGATGTTCAGCAGGGGTACTATTTTTTGAGCCACAGCCAGTTGGCCATGGGTCAAAAGCTCGTACCCCTGTGGCTTTGTGTTTGCTGGGAGCCCGATGTTCACTGGGTGTACGGGGTTTTGCCACAGCGGTTTAAGTGTGGTCGGGTAATTATTTTTTCAGCCTTTCCTTTAAAAAAAAAAAAAAAAAAAAATCCCGACCTAAAGACCAAGAAGAAATCCCGAGCTGACTCCGCAGCCTTTCAGTGTCCGGGATCCGTCTGTACACATCGCTGGGGTGCCAGGTGACCTTCGTCGTGAGCTTCGAGGACGAGCAGGCGGCGGTGGCCATGGGCACGGGCTTCGTCGTCGACAAGGAGAGACGTCGATGGGGTACCGACCGGTCGAAGCGGATTTTTCCGCAAGCCGAAAGGAACCGGGGCAGAGGAGGATACCAAGGAGGGTGACCTTTTTTTGGCGGGGTTATTCCAGGGTTATTCCAAGGTTGCACCAAGGTTGTACCAGGAGAAGGCCACGTTGGGTTTGTGGAGTTGGTACCAAGGCCACCTTTTTGGGCTTTGCGCTTCTGAAGGAGACCGGAGAGAAACCGCGCGCTTTCGGCTTCGGTCCTCACCGGGTTTTGGATCGGGTTTCTGTGGTGAAAAAGTATGGCAACAAATTTTATTGGAGCTGAATCTTGTGTTTTTTGGGTTGGCCGGCTGGATGGCTGGATGGTTGGTTCGTGGTTAGTTGATTGCTTGGTCGGCTGGCTGGCTGGTTGGTTGCTTGCTTGCTTGGTCGCTTGGTTGCTTGGTTGCTTGCTTGGTCGCTTGGTCGCGGAGTTGCTTGCTTGGTTGCTTGCTTGCTTGGCTGGCTGGCTGGCTGTTTAGTGGGTTGGTAGGTTGGCTGGCTGATTGGTTGGAAACTCTGATGCTCCTTGAATTATAGCAGCTTCAAAACAGCTTTGATGCGCCACCCTCCGCCCCCCCTTCCTCCCACAAATTCGATCCGAGCAGAGGGGAGGTACAGGACAACCGGTCTCGCTTTTTTGCCCCCGGCAAAGGGGCGCTCGCATCCCACACACGGGAAGGGTTGTTGATTTTACTTCAATGAGTTGAACATTGGTATGGGTTAGGTCCTTTGCTTTGGGTTTCCCTCTAACACAACCCGGAAACAAGACACACCCAAAACAGTGACAGACGGGCCATGGTGGTTGGATCGTTTTTTTTTTGGGCTGCAGGAGATGGGGCTCATCCTCACCAACCGGCACATCACGGGTGTGGGCCCGGTCAGGGCCATTGCCATCTTCGACCGGCATGAGGAGCTCGAGGCGCCCCTGCAAACAGCTGGACGCTCCATGAAGTTGGCTTCGTCTGGGTGGTTCAAATGCGAGTTTGCGAAGGTTGCCCGCGTTTACTCGCTGTTGGGGATGGTTTTCCGGCCTCTGAACGGTGATTGAAGACAAGCATCCCGTGCAGTAGGGGCTGCTGTAAGTGAAACATGACCCTGGCCCACACGGGGACTCTCAAAAAGAGACGACGACCATACCGCAGGTGCCATGGCCGTGTGTCGCAGCCCGGAACCGTGCCAAATGGCTGGCTGGTTCACCTTTGTTTCTTTCCAAGACCATTCCCTGCCTGGGGGACATGTGCTTCAAGCCAAACCAAGGAGGTGAATGCAGGGTCAAGAGCAGGAACAAGCCAAGCTCCAATCTGTTCAGGTGAGCGATCGGCTGAGATTTTCGACAGGTGGAGGTGATCTACCGAGACCCCATCCATGACTTTGGCTTCTTTCGCTACGATCCCAGCAGGTGCCGTTGCAAGGTTTGTAGCCCACGAGTTTTGCTTCGAAGAGCTCAGGGGCTTCCTTGCATGCTGAGGTCTCTTTTTCGCAACAGATGAAAGCTTCGGGGTCTTGCCCAAATAGGCTTTGGGGTGGTTTGGAGCAGCTTTCAGGGTTCCGGAGGGTTCGAGTTCCGTGGCTGTTGGGGATACCTGGGCTTGTGCTTGCTGCCTCATGCTCGCGGGCCGCGCGTCGGAGCGGCCCTTCTTGCTCCGCAGCACCACCAGTAGGCTTGTGCCTGCTTTTCGGGCCCAAGGTTGTGGGGAGTGATATGGATTTGTCTCACAAACAGGGGACCCCCTAGAATTCGCGGTCTTCCTTTGGCTTCCGTGCCATGTCCAAAGGACAAACCCATAGTTCCCCGGGTTGGAAAGTGCTGCATTTCGGTCCGGTTCCGGGTTCCCACCGGAGGGGTTCCAGCCTCCGGAGGTTGCGGTACACCGAGCCGGCGGAGATCGCGCTGGAGCCTTCAGGCCTCAAAGTGGGCGCCGAGATCCGGGTGGTGGGCAACGACGCGGGCGAGAAGCTCCAGATCCTCTCGGGCACCGTGGCCCGGGTGGACCGCAACGTGCCGGAGTTCCACAGCGTCTACAACGACGAGCGCCTCTGCCTCGGGTCGCTGTGCGGTGCTCTTTTTTTTCTCTTTTTTTTTCTTTTTCCGGACCGTCCCAGCAAGGTAACCGCCGGAAGCTGAGGTACGGGACCCGGTGCCTTTAGAAGAAAATAGTCAAAGCCCGGACCCCCCCCCTTCAGGTTCCATGTCAATTGGAGGCGAAACGAAAAATGGGCGCGGCTCAGTTTTTTTTTTGGGCCTCGTTGTGCATGGTGCCTCAGATCTTTGGAAACAAAGGGCATTTTCCATTCAAGCTAGCTCGGGAAGAGCAACCCAGTCTTCTAGGCCTTATCGGGAGACCAAGGAGACATCGAAGGAGCACAAAGGAACAACAATTGTTTTGGCGTGGCCCCCCCCCCACTTGCTTCAGGAGTATCTCACACGAGCCAGTCCAACTTTCGGCAATGGACTTGGGAAGCCAGTCAAGACAGGACACAGCATGTCAAGGCCATCGGAAGGTGCCACATTCGGGCACCCGCCGAATTGAGATGGGCGTGTCCTTTGATGGTCCCAATTTTATTGCTTGGTTCCAAGGGGAAACAAACGGAGAACCGGTTGCGGGGGTCCGAATCCTCAAAAAAGGGTCCTGCAGCAGTGGGACCTGTGGACCCCCCTTTTTGGTTGGTTTTAAAGGGTCACAACTGGAACACAGGTCGCGCCTTTTTTTTTTTTTTCTCCGGGGGGTCCGAGTCCCAAAAAAGGGTGCCTGAAGCCAGCTTCACTATTTTACCATGATCAAAGTCACCCCCCTTTCGAATGGGTTAAAGAACATAACTGAAATAAACTAACCAAATTTTCTGACTTTGACAATCCCCAGAAACACTCAAACCCAATTTTTTGACTTGGACCATCCCCAGAAACCCTCAAACCCCATGTTTTGACTTGGACCATCCCCAGAGACCGCGAAAACCATGATTTCCCCAGTGAAGCCCCGGGCTGCTGAACAGCCGAAGCTTGAGTCATGGGTCTGGGAAGGAAGGGGGAGGGGGAGGGAGCCATAAGCCCAATAAGTCCTCCCCCCCCCCCTCCCTCCCCCCAGCCCCCAAGGAACACCTTCTACGCGGGCGCCGGCGCCTCCACCTCCGGCGGCTCCAGCGGATCCCCCGTGCTGAGTCTGGAGGGCCGGGCGGTGGCGCTGAACGCGGCGGGCACCGAGGGGGCGGCCTCCGCCTTCTTCCTGCCGCGGGAGCCGAGAGAGAGAAAGCCAGCGGGGTGTTTGGGTTTTTGGGCGGGTTTGGGGAGGCTGGGGTTTTGGGTTTAGGGTGGGGTTTTGCGTGGTTAGGGTGGGTTTTGCGTGGTTAGGGTGGGTTTTTGGTGAAGATGAGCTTGGGTTTTGGGTGGCGAGGAGGTTCCAGGTGGTTGGAAGAGTTGGGTGGGTTGGTGGGTCTTGGGTGTTCTTTTGGCCAGTTGTGTGAAGGTGGGTTGTTTTTGGTGGTTAGGAGCTGGGTTGCGTGGGTTGGGTGGGTTGGAGTTTCCCGAAATGGTGAATGCTTTCTGTATTCGTCTTGGGGAACCCAAAAGGAAACCTTTGTCATTTTAGCGGACCACTATTTTGAGAAATCCTGGTTTAGGTTTGGTTGTCTGGCTGGTGACGTAGGGGTTGAAAACCTAAGTGCTAGTTGGATAGATGGCTTCCGCATCTTTGAAACAAACCCAGCAACGAGTTGGAGTTTTTCACGCTCAGGTGCACTCCACAGCTCCCAAGCCCGGGGAAAGGAAGCTGAAGGGACACATTTCCTGGCCGGAAAAAAGGCCGCGGAGATCCGCCTTTTCTTAATTCTTGAAGCATGGTTCGGGGATTACGACCATTTTACTACCGTTTTTTTCTTTTTTTTTTTTTTTAAATAGCGGCTCAGATGACCTTCGCTGGGGTAACGTAGGGTTCAGGTGCGTCCCTTAGCCAAGGCCACTGGATCGGGTCTGCTACACCCTGGCTTGCC
The DNA here is from genome assembly GCA_963377175.1 of Effrenium voratum. Taxonomy (NCBI): domain Eukaryota; class Dinophyceae; order Suessiales; family Symbiodiniaceae; genus Effrenium; species Effrenium voratum. Next base: position 412,590 of record CAUJNA010003686.1, on the reverse strand, counting down.
TGAAGCGGGGTGAGACGGTGCAGAGGGGCACCTGTCAGGCGAGGGCCTCGATGCGCCAGGAAGCCCAGGAAGTCACGGAAGCAAACGACGCTTTCGGTGGAGCTACGGAAGGAATCGCCGCTTTTCGGATCCGCAAAGTCTTGTGTCTAGGTGAAACTCACTTGCAAAAGGTGCCGCCGATTGCTCACCTTTTGAGGTGATCAACTAGGGCCCCCTGCTTTTCGCTTCGGCAGAAATTGCAAACCAGATGATCATTGCTGGTTGCCTTTTGTTGGTCGTTGGCGTTGCACCGTTTCTGGTTGCCTTGGGTTTAGTTGTTGTACTCGCTTCGGTCGCTTGTTTCTTCATCTTCGAACGTTGTCAGGTTCTTTGCCGTCTCATCGTTGTGTTGTTGGTTGTGCTTCGCGGTCGGATGTTGGCCTTGGGCAGACGGGCCTCAGGGAGCCTTCGCTTGCACGAGCTCTTTTGTGATTCGTGTTTGTTGTGTGCTATTTGATTTGTGCATTGCAGTTCAACGCGGTGCTGTGGCAGCGGGAAGCAACATGAACAGGCTGGTTGCCAAAGCATTTAGTCAGTTTTGCTGCTTATGAATAAGAACAGCTTTATGATCCTACGTTTGGGTAGAGCCGAAGAAAAAGGACTGTTGATTTGCCCACATTTCTGCGGTGAACTTCCCTTGTTGAATTTCAGCGCAGGCAGCGTTTCTCTTCAGAGCTTTTGACGAGCTTATGAAGGCAAGATCGGGAAGGGCTGGGAGGGGTGCCTTGCACAGTGACCAGACTGGCCACATGCAGTGCTTCAGGAGTCTATGTACATGGCGAGACATGGGCTGTGGTGATTTTCCGATCGATGGGGCTTAGGCTCTTTGGTCTGGAAGGGTCTTGTTGCCTGTTTCCGCGCGTCAAGAGCGTGGGCGCTTGGCATTTGCACTGGAGACGTTGGAGAAGTGCCCAGTGAAGTCCAATGAAGGCACGGAGCTTGACATGATTGGTAGATCTGGATTCCAGTCAACTTCCGGCTGTGCGGGGTTGCGGCGAGATGTCTACTAGCCGTTGAAATCTGGCGCCAAGAGCGCCGGTTTTCGGCGTTCCAGGTTCGGGATGCCGAACGTCTTAAAGGGAACCATCCGTTCTGGAAGATTCCCTAAGAGACGCACGCTTAGACTCCCACCCATGCCTTTCCTCCGGTCCAAGCTGCACGTGTGCTTGGCATCAGGTGGGGCTGTTGGAGCGCCATGAGCAGCAGATGCGGGCGGCGAGCCCAACGGCCACGGGGATGCTCTTGGTGGACGCCGTGCTCTGCGAGCAGAAGCTGCTGAGACCAGGGGACATCTTGCCGGGGCCCCAGACGCATTGCCATCGGAGCCTAAAAATCGGCGATATGCGGAAGGAAGAACCGCCCGGCTCCACAAAGGGAGAAGTGGGCAACTCAATAGGTCAGAAAGAGGAATCCGACGCTGGGGACCCAACGCTGGCTCGTTTGTTGGGTGCACCCCTTCAACCCAAACAACATTGCTTATGTTCCTCAGTGAGGACTTGCCGTCACCTGTTTGAGGATACCTAGTCGCCTCGGGCCATCCCAGAGGCCATCCCAGAGGTTTGGAGAACTGGACACCATTCGGTGTTCCCTTTGGTTTCAACCAATGAACCAACGCACCAAAGGGTGTGCTCAAACACAAGCACCTACACACGCAGGCGCCATGACTGTCCAAATGGCAACGCGGCCCTAAGTTCATCAATGGCTTTCATCATCCATTTTTGTCAAGTTCATTGTCAAGCGACATTTATATCACCCAAAGCCATTTTTTTGGGATCCCCTCTTTCGAGACACCTCGGAGTGTCTCAAAATGGGATTCGGACCCCTCTTGCTTGGTGTTCAGAGAAACATCACCAAGGTTTGGGACCGACTCGTATTTGGAGAGCCCCCCACATGGGTAGCATTCAAAACGGGACCTCCATGAATGGTGTTGTTTTTGTTTTCCATTTCACCTAAGCCAAACGGAGGCACAGCAAGCTGTTTTTTGCTTTTGGGGCTGAACCTTTTTCTTTTGAGTCCGATTTTGGACTTGGTTTTCGTTTTACCCCTCCCCCAAAAAAAACAAAAAGGACAAAACAACCAGAGAATCCACAGCAAAAACACAAAACAAAAAAGAAGAAACATGAAACAAACCGAAGCGCCGCGCCCCCAGTGCCCTGGCAAGCCTCGCACCGACGGATCCGCGATCGTCAGCGATAGGCTGCAGCTGGAGGGCGAGGTCTGCCTGGACTTCGTGCGCCTGGAGTCGGTGCTAGATGCCAAGGTGGGCGGCACCGTGGAGATGCAGATCTGCCGAGGCACCGAAGACCGAAGACCAAAGACCCGGCGATTTCGCGCGCGCGACCCGTTTCTTTGTTTCTTGTTTGTTTGTTTGTTTCTTTGTTTCTTTGTTTGTTTGTTTCTTTGTGTTTCTTTGTTTGTTTGTTTATTTGTTTCTTTGCTGTTTGTTTCTTTGCTGTTTGTTTCTTAGTTTGTTTGTTTCTTTGTTTGTTTGTTTCTTTATGTGTTGTTTGTTTCTTTGTTTCTTTGTTTCTTTGTTGCTTTGTTTGTTTCTTTGTTTGTTTGTTTCTTTGTTTCTTTGTTTTTTTTGCTTGTTTCTTTGTTTTTGTTTGCTTGATTTTTGTTTGCTTGATTTTGTTTGTTTGTTTGCTTGCTTTTGTTTGTTTGTTATTTGGATTTCTGGTTTGCTTGCTTGTTGGTTTGAACTTGTTTGATTGTGTTCGATTTTGTTTGATTTTGTTTGAATTTGTTTTTTCTCCATGTAGCTTGTTCATGTCAGGGCGTTGACAGGTGCTAGGTTCCCCTCAAGTTGAGGCCTCTTGAGGGATTGCATGAGGGTCATCGAGGTCTTCTTTGTGTTGCAAGGCCAGGCGCATTGATTGGACTCCCCGGCCTTAGAAAGGCCATGAGTTCTTCATATGGGCGTGGCTCAAAGTCAAACAGGAGGGGCAAACCGCAGGTTTCGACAGTGGCAGGGTGGAGCTTTTTGATTGAGCAAAAGTATGTTTAGACCCAAACGCATCCCCCCCCCCAAAAAAAAAAGAAGGAAAGAAAGAAACCAAACTGGGTCAGGGGGTTCTCAAAGTCAAAAAACTGGGGTGGTTTTTTGTTGAACCCACTTGGGTGACTGTGAGAATGTTAGAATACTGGGGTTTCCTAGCCAAAGGCTGCCGCTTCGCAGGCGGCGAGGAGCTCACGCTCTCCATAGCTGTGGCAGACCTGCATGCGCTCATCCCCAGGCGCTGGGTATGTTTTCGAGCCGAGAGCCGCGGCTTTTGGGAGACGAAGGATTTGCGCCAGAAATAGAAGTTGCGACGCAGGGCTGTGGTTGTCAACACCGTTTTGGGATCCCATTTTGGGGTGGGTGCACCACCCAGTTTAGAACCTATTTTAGTGGGGGTTGGGATGTTCACTGGGCCATGGCCACACGTGGAATGGACAAAACCCTGCACCGGTTGGGTGGGTTAAGAGATTCTCCCGTTATTTTTACAGGCTTTCTTGGTTTGTCCCAGGTGGTGCAGGATTTCGTCCATATAGCGAAGGTACGACACGTTTGAGTCAGGTGTTGGGCGCGCTGCTTTCAGGTTGTAGGTGCTACTTGTTAGCCTCAACACATCCTGACGGGCTTTGGAGTGGACGTATCAATGAGGAATTTGCCATGTGTTACGATACCCATTGGGGTGGGTTCCAAGTTGGAACCGACAGAAATTGAGGCCTAGAGACAAACCCACACCCGGCGGATAAGAGTAGAACTCACTCTCAACATTGCAAGCAGGCAACCAGTGATTCCCCACAATTTACGAGCCCTTGATCTGCCTGCCATAGTTAGCATGGCTTGTGGTATGGTTCGTGGTGGCTTATGGTTGGTTTGCCTCGGGCCAAGTGTAGTTTGAGCATGCTAGGCGCTACGTGGAGCTGGGCCTGGACATCGTCCACGGGCTCGGGTACCACGCGGCCAAGAAGACCCACCTGCCGCTGGACAGCGGGGTCTACGTGGCGCGCACGGGCTACGTCTTCGAGTCATTGGGCTGCGAGTTTGGCTCCCTCATCACCCAGGCGGGGCGGATTCGGAGGGATTCGCAAATCCAGGCCAAACTGCATGCACACAAAGGGAGCTCACAACAAAAAGCCTCCTCATTTGCCAAAGTGCTTTGGTGAAATGGCCATGCTTTGACCATCCTTGAAGGACAGCTGAACGTCATAGTTGAACCAAGGTTGTGTTATGAAACCATTCAAGCCCAAGCTATTCTCCCGTTTCAGCCTTCGCTACGATTCAGTGCCTTTCGGCCAACAACAAAGCCGCCTGCTGCCTCACCTCAGATTCATCCAAACTCTTCGCAAAGCTGTTCCAAGGAAACACCCCGGCAAGGAAACGGAAAGGAGCATGACTCAGGCCTGCCTGACCCGGCTTTCCAAGATCTGCATGTGGGGCCTGATATATACATATGTATTTATATTCATATATGTATATGTGTGTGTATTCTAGCTCCTCGCATGTGTTTTCCAGCTTCTCGCATGACTCACTGCGATAGCAAAGTGTTTGATTTCCGTCACTAAGTACCACACCTTACCTTCCTGGGGTGCCAGCGTTTGTTCTTCCTCAAAGGACTGCAGCCCATCTTTTCACAACCGTGTCCGAAGAAGATGTCACTGCAACGGCCTGGAATTCCATTCGTAGTCCTGGAGCCCCCCCTTTTGTGGTTGGAAGGGTCGGACCGCCGGAAGCAGGGAGGCCTTTTTGCCACCTTTTGCGAGAAATTGGGCGACCCCCTCAAAAAGGAATCCTTCACTACGAGGGGGTTGAACCATTTTCCTTTCACAGGTGGCAAAACGACCCTGGAGTCGGAAGCTTGGGAGAACTTTGGATCGAGGTCAATGGGAAGCCCACTTCCTCGCTGGAGGCCTTTGTAAAGGCCATCCAGGCTGGGCATGGCATGGTGGGCCGCTCTTGCTCCGTCAAGAGCGCAAGTGGTCCCTTTGGGAGCCACCCAAAAATGAATGGCTGGGTTTTTGCACAAGAAGCCCGCAAGTCCAGAAAGCCCCCCCCCCCCATCTTAGAGAGGACCCTGGAGCAGACTGTGCTGGACTCTAGCATTGAATGCCTTCAGGGAGAGCTCTTCAATTTTGGGATGCCGTCGCGTGCGGGTTTTGCAGGACATCCCAGACCGGCAGTGCTTCCCTGTCAGCTGGTATGACCTCCGCGACTTCCGCGCCCCCGGCGTTTTTTTTTTTTTTTGATAGCTTGGCCTTGTTGCCCTCAAGCTGGGCTTGCTTTCCCTTCCACCACGGGGCTGAACTCACTTTTTCAAGCTGGCGCCTTTTGGTTTTCCAAGGTTTGGCATTTTTTTTGTTGCGTGTCCACTCCTCCACTCGTCCGGCCCGGCACATGGCAGGCCGGGACCGCACCATGAAGACGGGCTTCGCCAAGATGTCGCGGGCCTGGTCGCCCCTGAAGATCTGGCGGTGCGAGGCCATCGCGGACGTGTCTCCCAACCACTGGACCTCTGAGGCGCACGATGCCACGGGCAGAAAGGGCGTGGCACCTGTCGAAAGCGTGCGGTCAACGTTGGATTTGGGGGGTCGGACTCGCATGAAGTACAGCGAAGCAAGTGCTTCGGGAAGCTCCGGGTTCTTCCCACCAACAAGAGGGGTTTGGGCTAGCTCCTGCTGGTCTACAGTTGTCCCATCTATGGTTATCACCCCCAACAACTGGGGTTAAAGTGAATCAATCATGGTTCTGATCATTCATAACCATGGTATCCCACGCAAAACCAGCTTCAGGAAATACAGCAGCCCAAGCCCTTGTCCCCAAGCTAGCCGTTTGGCGAGCTTTCTGTGCTTTTTTCCCCTGACGGCTTGCGACCGGTTCCCAACAACCCTGAGATCCATCATGTAAACGCCAGGTCTAAATTGGGTTGCTTCTTTGAGTTCCTAAGCGCCACACGGAAAAAAGAGCAAAGGGGGTGAATCATTTTGTTCGCCTATTTTGAGGGTACCCCTTCCGGAGTGAAGGAACACCATCCCCTACTTGGATGTTCAATCCAAGTATGATGCTTAGAGAAGTGGATAACACTAAGTTCTGCGTGGGATGGTTACGATCAGGTCACAAACCCTCAAGCCCAGTTGGTGGGGTCACATGGACGTTCAACCCACCCAAGTAGGGTCTAGCCAGGATCAGTTCCCGCAAAACCCAGTTGGTGGGGTATTTGGATGTCTAACCCTGATTCGTTTTTCCCCTGAACACTGGGGTCTTAGCTTGGTGCGCTTCCCTTTGAGCGGCTGGCCAGTGAGGAGCTGCCGGTGCCCTGCCGCCCCCCGCGGCTGCCGGATCTGCCGGGGCGCCACGGGCTGCTCACCGGGGGGGACCGCCTGGTGCGGGCGCTGCAGGCCTCCCTGGCACCCCAGCTGAGAGAGTGGAGGGACTGGCGGCTGGCGCGGGTTCGGTGTTGGGGGCTCGGTTTGGGCGGCCCGGGGTGCCGTGTTTTTCTTCTTTTTTTTGTTGGGGTTGGAGTTTGCGGGGAACTCCAAGAAGTTAGACCCCCGGAAAAAAAGAAACAACAACCAAAAGGGTGGGTTGGGTGAGTTGGACATTAATTGTTGCTTTTAGGTGGGGTTTAAAGGAACACCAAAAGGAAAACCGAGGAAGCGAACTTTTGGCGGAAAACGAGACACCTCTTTTGTTCTATTTTTCTGTGCGCGCTGAGTGCGCGTTCTTGAGGCCTTCATTTTTGATGCCGTCGGGTCTCCGCCTTCCCGCGCGCGCTCCGATATCCTAAGATTCCAGGGGCAATTGGGACACAAAACACTGGTCAGAAAAGCGCATGCCCATGTAGGTCGCATGCCCAGGTCTTCCTTAAAGTACCGAGTCTCTTTTGCGCTGCATGGGATGAATTCACATTTTCGTTTATCATGAATAGTTGAGGGTAAGTTGGGTGAAGGTTGGGTTTGAGGGTCGGCTTTGGGATTGGGCTTGCATGTGGGCTTTGTTGGGGTCGGTGTCTTCGGTTTGTGCTCTCTGTGTATGTGTGCTGGTGTGTGTTTTCTCCTGTGGAATGTGGGGAATAGATTTTGTTATTTGGGCGTGGATTCCTCGCTCTGCCAAAACCCAACTCGGTGCCCAAGAACACCCAAACATCCACCTGAACCGGAAGCAAGCCTGCACCGTACGCAAATCTACAACAAGGACAACGGTGGCCAAACTCACTCTGCATGTTCGAGTCCTCGTGATCCACAGCACCCGACATGGACAGCATCCGCCATGAACCCTGGCACCGAAAGGAAAGCCAAGGTCAATTGGCCATGGTTCACAACCAATGGTATCATTTTGGGATAGGTGCACCACCCATTTTAGTCCATTTTAGTGGGGATTGGGATGTTCACTGGGGGTACGGGGTTTTCACCCATGTCCAATTGACTCGAATCAAGCCCATGGGACCCAGGCTCAACCTAAAGGGGAGGTGTTGGCACGACCAAGGTGACCATCCGCTTCCGCACGGACCAGCGCTTCTGCACTGAGGCCTTGGAGAGTGGGTCTTCCGAGGGCGTGGGGCTGCTGGCGGGGGGCCTCAGCAGGCACTTTCCAGCGTGCCCATCCGTGTGCGCACAGGACCCTCTTTCGGATGAACTGGGGAGTGGGGCGTCAAAAAATAACCGATCCGCTGTTTCGTTTTTTGTTTTTGGGTGAAAACGGGGATCGGAGGACCGGAGCACCCAGCGCCAGTTAGCTCTGCGGCTGTCTCTGCCTTGCGCCCGCTTTGAGGTGGACGCCAAGCGGGGTCTAGTGCTGACAGACCGGCACAGTGCTCCGCAGTCTCTGGGAGCTACCGAGGCGCGCACCGAGGGACCGAGTGGAGAGGGCGGGAAGAGAGGGCCTTGATCCTTGGTTTCCAATTCGGGATGCCAACCATTCGGGCCTGCCTGTGTTTGATCACAAAGTTGACTGCCTAGGTTCTACTCGATCTGATGTCTTTGACCTAGCATCGGGCAAAGTGACATCCAGAGATGGCATCTTGCGGGTTCGCACGTGCCCAAATGGATCAACCCTCAGCACCGAGCTGTCATTTCATTTCTGGTGCAGACTTCTACTTGCCGCATGCTTTGGTTTGGGACCCCCCCCCCGCCCAGTCACTTGGCGTGAAATCAGGTGGTGATGCCGTCAATGGAACGAGCACATGTACATGTGCGACGTGAAATTCGTGTGTGCCTAGGTGGCGATCTGCACATGTTAGTGCCTTCATGAAATTTCTATCGCACTCATGCATGCACAGGCACGCAGGCACCCACGCACGCTCGCACGCGCGCGAGCGTGGCGCGGCTGTGTGGCTGTGTGGCTGTGTGGCTGTGGGCGTTCGTGCGTGTATCATCGGCTGACCTAAGCCCTAGGTCTAATAGGCTTTTTGCCCCAAGAAGAGCGGCGTTGTCTTGTCTCCATTGCGTGGTCCAGGGCCCGCAGGAGGACGGTCCAGATGTTTTTTGGTGGTCAGCGACCCGACCCCCGTTGTTCGCTTACTTATGTGTCAAAGTAGGGGGGGTTGCAACCATGGCGATGTTTCGTGTGGTTTTGCCCTTCAAGCCCACGGCGAGCAAATCCAGCAACTGCCCCCCAAAAGGGCACAGCTTCGCACGCCTGGTGGTTCTTAGAGCGTGGGAATGTCAGGTGACCCTGGCCGGCTGCGCCACGGTGGACGCAGAGGCCGGAAGTTGTTTTTTTCTTTTCTCCATAGGTTTGGTAGGATTTTTATGGGGAACCCTGGTGGACTTATCATATCGGTAGGGGATGATTCAGAAGCCCAACCAAACCCTTCATTGACATCATTTGGGTAGGAAACCATTTTTCGGGGGTTCCCTATTCAGAGCCAATGGAGGAGAACCCCAGGTTGAGGCTTAGGCTTGTCTCCGAGTGGGACATGAAACAACGCTTTTGGTGATGCTACCTCGAAAAGGGACAATGAGCGGGACAGAGAGGAAGATGCCGTCCGGTAACTTTTAGTTTGGAGCAAACATATAGTGCCTGCAGGTGGAGATGGTGAGGCCAGTACGTTTTGGTTCGCTTGCTGTTGGTGAAACCACAGACGCGTGTGAGCTGTGCGGTTATGACCCATATCGATGTTTCAATTGGATATTTCCGGATTGATGTTGACCAAAGTGGCTCGATTCGTTTGGACACACCTGGGCTCACCATTGCACTCAAGGACGTCCGGCTACTTGGATGCATTCAGGGAGAGTCAGCATTCAGTTTTGGTCTTAGTTCTTGGTGCTGAATCGAGTTCCAAACGGATCACCAAAAAGGGTAGGCTCAAACTTGGTTCCCCTCACCAATCAGCACGGACCCTCAAAAACAGGGGGCAGCCAGGTCTTCTTCATCCATCCCCAGCACAACATTGCCGGGCCCCCGAGCTGTGCGGCAAGCACCGACTTGGGCTGGATTTAATTGGGTGAGAAGCTGTGGAGAGTCAACTCTTTCTGCTGCGTGCGCGAATGCGCCCCGCCATTCGCTTGGAGTCTTGGCATCCGTGTAATTGAAAGCCGAGCTTTGTGCTGTGGACCCTCTTCTGTTTTTCCACTGCAAGAGGGGCAGCAGCGGAATATTTCATGCTTGAATTTCTTGTGAAACAAGGACCTCCACAGCAGAGGTCATGAGATCACATTACTGAATCCAAACCATTGTCCTCCCCTCGTCTTGCTGTGTAAATGAAGACACTAGGGCAAACACGCCCTCAAAGCAGCCCAATTACCAGGCACTTCAGCGAACAACTTGCGCAACCGCCATGAAACCATCACAACGACCCGCAGGCAACCTGTGATTCCCTCAAACCACACCGCAGAAAGAAGGCGTGTATCGCGCACCTGGTTCTCCATGTGGGGTTGGCTGCGTCACAGATGAAGGCTTCGAGGAGGGTCCACTTGCTCTACTATGATTCAAGAGGAGACATTCTCTGGTAGTTTAAAAGAAGTCCATACATGGTACCAATAGCACCCCTCTAACCGAAACATGTCAGCTTTCTTTTGATTTCCAATAAACAAACCACCCCTCAAGCAAACAAATGATCGGTGTCCTTCTTTTGTTTTCCTTTAAAGCGAAACGCCCGAAGAAAGCTACGACGTGCCCCCGACCACACACAAACATCCGTCGCTCGAGCGGACGAGCGGAGGAGATCGAGCCGAGGCCCTGCTGCGCTGCGACCCGGCGGCCATGGCGGCGCTGCAGAAGGGCAAGGTGCCGCTGAAGTCGGCGAGGCCGGAGGGACGGAATTGGAGGTGTTGGGGCCGAAACTCCGTGGCATTTTTCTGAGATGTTGGAGGTGTTGGAGGAGTTGGAGTCAGGACAGTCAGGCCTAGATTTTGAAGAGGGAGTTTCGAGAGGGGATTTTCGGGTCTCCAAAGTGGTGGGTGCAATTCTGACTCCCTGAAAATGATGTCCACCAAAGGGTCCCCATGCACTTGTTGCTTTTGGTTTGTGGTCTTGCGTTGTCTGTCCACCACCCCGGGGTAACGTCCCGGGCGACAGGATCGCAGGGGGCAAGAAGGCTGCGCTGCGGCCGGGGGAGGTGGTGCACTTTGCGGGCTTTGACAGCCAGGCACCGTGAGAAGCGTGTTCTTGCGTGGGGGCAGTTTTTGATACCATCAAAACAGGTTGTTCGTTCAAGAAAACTGGAGGACGGTAGCCGGGAAAAACAGGTTGTTTCTGGTGTTGCCATGAAACGAGTTTGTTTGTTCAAGAAAACTGGAGGATGGTGTGATCCGGATGCATGGAGACACGATCATTGCGACCAAAGTCTTGGCTCAGAACTATGCGGATGTAGGTTTGGGTGACGTGAATTGGTCGGTTACTGCGCATCTAAAGTCTGACACCTCCCCCACCTCATGCTGCGCTCTTTTCTTTCTCGGGGCTGCGTCATCTTCGAGAAAGCGCGCCTATCAGACTCGATCAAGGTCGACGCACTGCGTGAGCTGGATATCAATTGCGGGATGTTGACATCCTTGGGCGGCCTATCACGCAAAGTGCTTGCTGACTCATTTCTGACGGTGTTTTGCTTCGGTTCGTGTGCAAAACGGAACACGAGCCCGTTCCAATTTCGCGCGGCGTCCGGCTGCTGCATCAATCGGCTGCAGGCAAGACCACACACACATGCAATGAACACATAATATCATCCATTTGTGTGTGTGTTAGCTGGCCAGCATTTGTGTGTGTGTTAGCTGGCCAGCGTGCTCCGACTGTCAGGCGTTGCTCGGCTTCACTTGGTGCCGGCAAAGCGAACAAGCGAGTAAGCAAGCAAGCAATCAAGCAAGCAAGCAACGAACGTCATCAAACCCAAGCAATTAAGAAAGCAAGCAAGCCTGGCAAGCAATCTGATACGCAAATTGCCAAGCAAGCAAGCAAGCAAGCAGGCAGGCAGGCAGGCAGGCAGGCATGCAAGCAAGCAAGCAAGCAAGCAAGCAAGCAAGCAAGCAAATAAGCGAGCGAGCAAGGAAGCAACAAACGAAAACAAAAAGCGAGCTGCAAAATTACCCTGCTCAAGCGTAAGTTCTGCAAGTGGTGAGCAACCGTTGGCAGAACAAGCTTGTGGGCAAACTACTTTTAAAGCCAGAGCTTGCGGAGTGTGCTTAGCATACCAGAAATGTCAGGCGGAGCCGGGGGGCTGGACAAGTTTACTGCGTGCACTACTTTTGTACTGAACCGATACGAGGTTCGCGCCTGAGCTGGAGGCTTCAAAATCATTCAAAGCAGCTAGAGGACATGATGCGGGACATCGGTTTCTGTTTTTTCTTGGGTAGTTGGGCAAATTTCCTGTAGATTCTTCTGCGTTCGATGAGAGCAAGTTTCAAAGGGTCTTGCCACTGCCAGGGCAATGTCTTCAGTGCCGAATGCAAGGCCGGGAGCAGTGATCTGGAAATGGGCGGGTTTTCCGTCCTTTGCTTGATTCCGTACCCACATGGGGGTGTCTCTTTTGGTTTTGCGGGGTTGTGCAAAGCTTGGTGGCTCCCAGCCATCCCCTTAGCCTTTTAGCTTTTTAGTGTTTAGTGGTAGTTTCCGTATTTAACCCACTAAAAGTTCAACTTTTAGTGGGGGATCTGAAAACGGGCAGCCCAGAAAAGACCACCAAAGAATCGGCCGGTCTCGTCCGCAGAGCCACGGGCCATCCTGTGACGGCTGAAAAAAACCGGCCGCGCGTCCAGGTGTCTGCGGTGTATCTCCCCAGCGGCAAGGACGAGCCAGGGGGCCCCAAGGACGAGCCAGTTATGGGTTCGTGGGTCGGAAGTCAGAAGGAAACAACACCAAGAGCACCATTCTTGGGGGAAGGGATCAAACTTTCTCGGTTTCCATGGTCCAAGGGGCCTCTTCTCCTTCTTTTTTTTTTTTGAGTTTTTTGGCACGAGCGTTTGGCTGCTTGGCCGGGCTGCCCAGGCTGCCGTGACTTCCGGTCCATATGATGTTCGGTCATTCTGACCCGTTCTATGGCTGAAGTCCGCTAAAGCAGGGCTCTCACCCATTTTCTCATCTTGGTTCCCACGCATCCGGTTCCCGAGCTTTTTCGGCCTTTTTCGTGTTTTGTGGCGGGATTCCGAATTTTGCCCACTGGAAGTTCGTCAAACTGTTCGCGGGGGGATCTGAAAACGGACAGCCCAGTCATGTCCAAGTGCTGCCCTGGCCCGGGGCACACCAGAGGTCTTCCAAGGTACCATGGTTTATATGGATGCAACCGTCGTCCCTTGAACAGACGCCAAGGGAACTCAAAGAAGTTTTTTCTTTTCTTTTTAATGCACTTTGATTGAGGTCTCGTGTTCATGTGATGTGCGATACTTCCACAACACAGGGAGGTGCAGGCCATGCCCTAGACACCTCCTTGGCCACGAAGACCTTGGAACATGGATTCGGCTCATTCGCCTGGCCGAAGCCAAGCCGTTGTGGGGCCAGGGTTTCCCATCAGCTGAGGTTCCCACCCTGGACGGTGCCCCGCTTCCGGGAGCGAAACCTGGAGGCCTCGAGGGCCCGTTTCGGGAGCGGCGAAACCTGAGCCTGCGGAACCATTCGTTCAGCGCAGCACTGCAGCTTCCTTTCCTTTCCTTCCTTTCCTTTCCTTCCTTCCCTTTCCTTCCTTCCTTTCCTTTCCTTCCTTTCCTTCCTTCCTTCCTTTCCTTCCTTCCTTCCTTCCCTCCCTCCCTTCCTTTCCTTCCTTTCCTTCATTTCTTCCTGCCTGCCTGCCTGCCTGCCTGCCTGCCTGCCTGCCTGCCTGCCTGCCTGCCTGCCTGCCTGCCTGCCTGCCTGCCTGCCTCCCATTCAAGTCACCTTGGTCCTACAAGGACGTGGGGAAACATAAAGGTAAACCATAAATCCGAACACAACTGTGGAAAGTCCCTCGCAGCAGCCAACCATTAGTTGGGACGCCGGGCAGCTACAAGCCATGATGCCTCGTAAGAATGATGCTTTGCGGCAGCATTCAAGCATTTGTCCCGGAATAGTGCCAAGACGACAATGCATATTGGATGGGTATGTCTCAATTGATGCCGGCCAACTGTATTGCAATCTCTTTCACATGCGAGAGTTCCCGGTCCACGTGTTGAGAGACACGTGCTCGACTCGCGTTGACGTAAAGAGCTTGGGCAAGTGGTTTGCATGTGCTTCCGCTACTATAGGCTGTATTTAGGGAGATGCCATGGAACAATAGCATTCAGGTTGTCGCCGCTTGGATGCAAAACAGGTGTGACGGCGGCAAATCATGAAGCACCACGAAATGCCTCTGAAGAATGTATCAGTGTTTGGATTGTTCTCTCCAACCTGAAGGTCGAAACTTGGAACAAATGTGTGCCACTCGCATTCCATCTCAAATGGGGCTGGATTCATTTGGGTGAACCTTGGGAATCCTTCGCGCACCAAGGTACACTATGCCACCAGTGGTAGTGAGATCGCCACCTTCGAACTGGACCCGTCGCAGTCCGCACAGGACCCGTGTGTTGGCCTGGTCGCCTCAAGGTTAGTCTTGAAGGGAGCAACCACCGGGCAAACGACAGCAAAGGTATGTGGGGCAAGCATTCAAAGCTATCTTTTTGGCGGGAGGCTTCGCTTCCAAGGGCTTTCTACTTAAGCCAAAGTTCGGGAGGCCGCGGAGGCCTCCCGCGGCCTCCGTGGGTTTCAACGCTTTTTTCTCTCCATGGGAAACCACCCCTTCACCAATCCAAAGCTCCAGTTCGAGGGAAGAGCCAAGTGGGAGGCCTGGAAGTTTGAAGGCGATTTGGGTTATGACTCCGTAGGACATCCAGCAGGAGATCTACCGACTTACTGGTGCGCCGGCGTATCGGCAGCGCCTGCTGCATGAGAGCGAGGTCTTGGATCCCCGACGGCGACTGCAGGACCGAGATGCGCAGAAAACAGAAGCGACTCCCACCCCACCCTCCCCCCTCCCCCGGAGAAAAAAACAACAAGAAAAACAAGAAAAGACAAGAAAAGAACAATAAAGGTTAAAAAATAACAAAAAAAAACAACAACAACAGAGGTAAACCCCGTGATTCGTGGTTTCCCTTTCAAAGAACCATAGAAATGGTAGCCTCAAAAGAGTCCCAGATCGGGTCTGCGACCTTTTGTTATGAAAGTTCCTGTCAAAGGGCCTTGGTCGAATTCGATTAAGTTTCAAGGAGCTTAGAACTCAACTCCGGGAGCTGAAAAGGCTGGCTCCTTTTTCTGTTGCTTTCTTGAAGAAAGGAAAGCATATTCTGATCCAGCATGAGAGGTGTGTTGCTTTCTTGGCCTCTGAAAGAACAGAAAACGCCAGCCTTCCCCTTCCCCCCCCTCCCCCGCCTCCCCCCCTTCCCCCCCCCCCTTTTGGAGGTTGGATCCATCCGGCCACCGCCTGCCGCGAACCGGTTTCCGCGTTTTTCCGCAGGACCTGGGCTTCACAAAGGAGCTGAGCCTGACGCTCATCGTGCAGGACGTGCTCTGGGTGGCCACCACCTCCGTGGACGGCGGGATCAAGATCTGGGACGCCAACGGGGAGGTGATCCAATCCCTCGGGGGGCACCAGAATGGCGTCAGGCGAGCGAGGGGAAAGGGGGGAACCAGAAAGGAAGGGGAGGCGGGAGGTGGGTGGAGGTGGGGGAGGAGGGAGGGGCATATTTTCTGGTTCTTGGTGGTGGGTTGTTTTTATTATCCCTAAAGGGGTGGGTTTGAAGAGAGAGGGTGTGGGGTTGCTGCCTCTGAATTGTAGACACTGATGCCGTAGTCTAGAAACAGCTAGCCACACAAGTCTTCAGTTCACTAGTCCAGCGGCCAGCCTTGAAGTCTGCGACCCAGGTACGCAAGTTTCTCGGCTGACGGATGCACGCTTCTTACAGCAGCCCGTGACTGCACGGCAAAGATCTGGAATATTCTCACGGGCGAGTATGCCGCTTGGATCTAGCACTCGCCTTGCAGTGCCCTTTTGCAGCACGTTCTGTGGACCGCAGTTTCTGGAAGAAAAATTTGACCGGAGCGGGCTGTTTGAATCACACCTTTTGTTTTTTGTTTTTTTTAACACTTCAAAGGGAACCCACAAAAACTTCGGGGTTCACTACAAGGCCGTGTCTGGTTGTTTGCGTGAGCGGCGTTGAGAAAAAAACACCGTGGCACGCGGCTAGGTGGAAGTCTTCCGGGGCCACTCCAACGCAGTCTACACGGCGGTTTTTTCCGATGATGGCTCCATGGTGCTTACTGCATCTTATGCGGCTTGGTGCAATTTTTTGGCGCTGAACGGAGTGCGGGATGAGGACTCCCTTTGGGCGTTTTTCAAAATAGGGACGTCCTTTCGGTGGTTTAAAGGGAAAAGACAAGGAGACTATGCACCTAAAAGGGTCCCCAATCTTGAGAAGCATCCCCTTTGCTCGATGAATTGCAAATCACCAGATACGTGAAAGTTTTGGTCAGGTTGGCTGGACATAGATGGGTACAGGATACCATTAGGTTCAGTTTGGCCAAAGCATCGACAGTGGCATCAGCTCCCCAAAGGTCATGATTTGTTCTGAGCTTGTGTTGGGAACTTGGGTTGGGTTGCAAGCTAAGGACGGCACTGCAAGACTATGGTATTCTCTCACAGGAGAGTGTATCAAGACCTTTGCCGGTCATAACGATGGAGTAGTGTCTGCCATCTTTGCCAAAAGCAGCAAGTCCGTTTTGACTGCGTCAGTCGATCGAACCGCCAAGGCCGGGATGAGAAAGAATCCCACTAAAGGTGGCCCCTAGGTGGTCAAGGCGCATTTGAATGTAGGTTTGTCTCAAAATAGGGACCTCCCAAAATGTATTGGTTTCCCTTGTAATACCCGCCCCTCTCCGGGCACTTTGCGGTTCATTGTCCACACGTCTCTGTCAAGACTTTCCTGTATTCTTAACCCCCCAGGTTAAGAAATCACTTTCTGATCTCATGCCGAGTGGTTCCTGATGCTTAAACCCAGAAGTTCAATCCACATTTTTGGACAGATCCCAACACCTGGGCTTTTTGAGTCGCGGCTCCCTCCGGGCCCTTTCCTTGGCCTTTGCGCGCAGGTTTGGGACATCCATACTGCCGAGTGCACGCGGACTCTGACGAGGCCTCGAGGCGGTCCGATCAACCGGGCGTGGTGCGGAGGGGCTGGGGGGTGGGCGAAATGTCTCACGAGGATGCCTGGTTGCGGAAGGGCTTTGCCTGGAGGTTGCGGAACGGCTTTGGAGCAGGAGGTTCCTGATACACCAAAAAGTGGGGGTGAACATGTGTGTCCATGCGAAAAGTAGTGGCTGTCTACTGTCTGTAAAGGTGACGACTTGTAGTGTCGGATAGCAAGCGCCCTAAAATCAAGTGAATGTCCTTTCTCCTCTACTACTGATGTTGAAAAGGGCTCATTTGCGTCCAAGGCTCGAGTCAAGTTGTGGACTGTCGAAAACGGCAACATGCTTGGATGTTTCAACATGTTCAATTGAATGGGACGTGCACTCTCGAAGACTCAAGGATTGCCAGTTGTTTTTTTTAAGGACAGAGAAACAGAGTCGCGTGTGGTTCTTGCCATGCACTGTTTCTCTTCAACACCAACCCAAGAGGAGGGGGAGTCTCCAATGTCAAGAGAGACCCATGTAAGAATAACTGCCCTGCATAAGCTTTTATTTCATGGCTGTTTGCTGAGTTGTGGTCAAGCTTCCTTTGGGCTGAAGGTCTTCACTCCGGAGTACCATCTGTCAGCTTCCTTCTGATTGGTGGTTTGGATTGGTGGTTCGGGTGGTTTCGGAGGGGTTTCCCATTTACCCTCTGCAAAGTCGGAAAGCCATTTGACCACATGCGGCGAGTCTGACATGTCGGGCTATCCCCTGGATTGACTTGTACTGGCGCTCCCTAGTGGATATATGTGTCTGGCTTTTTTGGGGAATCTCCCTCCAAAACTCATCGTGGTCTTCATTCTGGTGTTACTTTCAAACCGCAAAAGAGGGAGTCCCCGACAAAAAACAACATATCCATATGAAAGAGATGCCCATTGCCATCAGTTTCCACCTGGTGACGCCTTCGACTCGCCAGTCGTGAGTCGCGAGTCGCGAGGGGAGGTCATCGTGGCCGTGTTCAGCACGGAGGAGAAGAACCTGGCGTTGTCCACGCTGCAGGACGGCACCGCCAAGCTGTGGCTCCTCGGGGAAACCGCGGGGAAAGCCGCGGAGAAGCGATGTGGCTGTGGGTCAAAGCCAACGGGATCCCATTTTGGGGGTAGGTGCACCACCCGAGTGGTCTGAAGGACTGGGTTGATGCTGTTTGAACCTGGTCGGTTCTGGGAGGTAGAAAATCACGCAGGTTTGTGGGACAGGCCGAGAACGACCGAAGAACTAGAACCAAAACTAGGACCGGAACAAGACGCAAACTAGGATGAGAACGCTCCAGGCCTACCGAAAGCTGGGACAGAAGCGAGCAGCAATTGGAGAAACGAGTCAAAGCTAGGACGGAAACGATGCCGCGCCCATCAACGACATGAGATTCTTTCCGGGTCCCCACGAGCAAGCTTTTCATGAAGGCACGTAACGACCGGATCCCGTCAGCACACCTGCCCTTGCCCGTTTTGGCAACACCTAGGCAGTTGTTCTTCTTACAAGCATGTTCTTCACATACCCTCCCCCCAAAGATAGACGTACGCAGACATAGTTTCCCTCCTGGAAAGCGAGCCTGTGCACTTTGATTTGTGGTAGCCATAGCTCACTGCCAGTTTGGAAGGGTCTATTTAATGCCGGCCCCGGTTGCTTAAAGCCCCGTCCTCTTAATCCTGTTGTGTTCCCCTCCACACGTGATGACTCCCGAAGAAGATGGGACGCCCCGATCAAGATCGCAGAGCTTATAAATCTGGGGTTCCGATCATGTTGCGAGAGGCCGTGCTGGAATTGGCAGCTTTCATTTGGTCCGGCGCTTGCCCAAGGAGGCGGTGCCGGACTGGAGAGGGATGTAGAGATGCTTTGAGGCGACTGTTTTTGTGGATTCAAGGCAGACCGCGAGCAGCTCATGTCGTGGGTCGCATAGCCTCAGAGTCGAAAATTCTGCCTGAAACCCAGGAACCTGATGGACGAGCAGTGCCTCTTCACACTGAAGGGCCATCGGACCTACATTACTTCGGCGCCCCGCAGCAGTTCAGTCCGTGACTTTGGGGGAACGGTGGTCCTTTTTGGGTCTGGCGGGAGGTTGCTGGTCATTTTACCAGTTGGCCCATCTTTGTGTTTCAAGGGACAGGGTTGGGTGCTGCCAAAAACAGGGGAAGTCTCAGTCCCGATTTCAGGACACCTCACTCCAAATTCCGCTCTGAGCAGTAGCAGCAGCAGCCTTTTGCTTGGGATGGGTAGGGACGGTCATCCAGGGGTTGGTTCCGATTGAGGCAACCACCATGCCTCGCATTTTGTGCCTCGTCGGGGGGACTCCAAGTGTTTTTCCTTTTTGAGGGCCGCCCCTCCAAAAAGCCAAACAAAAAAAACCCACGAAAACCCCCCCCGCCCCCCCGAAAAACAGACACCGTCAAAAGCCGACTTGGCGCCTGAGGCATCCAAGTCACAGCCAACAAATGGCTGATCAATGATCCCTTCGGCCCCATGGGGGCGTGTCTCAAAACAGGGAGGATGGTTTTAAATGGACACCAAAAGGAAACCCCAATTTTTGAGAGACACCCAAGACTATTTGGTAACTTTTTTCCCAAGTGGTTGACCTGTCCTCTGGTTTTCGGACCTTGTGATCCCAGCGACTGGCGACTGGCGACTGGCGCGCGCCGCGCGAAGCGCTGGAGGCTGTGATGTCGAAGGACTGGCTGCTGACGGGCAGTTGGGACCGCAGCGCGAAGCTCTGGAGCCTGCAGCCCCAGAAGAAAGCCAGGACCGGAGAGAGGGCCAGTGAGGGGCGCGCAGAGGGGCGCGCCGTGCATCTGCGCGTATGCAATGGAGGGAAGAAAACAGGGGGTTTGGGTGTTTTTTTTTCGGGGGGAGATGGGGTTAAAAGTGAGTGAAACTTCTGGGATGTTTGATTACACATGTCCCCTAACATAGGGGAGAAACCTGGTGGAGACCCGGTGATGTTTTGCGGTTTTGTTGATGGTTTGATGATGTTGCTTTTGGAATGGCGAAGGTGGTTTGGAGTTGTTTTGCAAAGCGCTTTTTGCAGCCTGCTTTTTGCAGGTTTTTCTCTTGATGGCCTGACGATTGGATACTGTTTGATTGGCCAGATCAATCCATGGCAAGCTGATTCGCACCATCAAACAGTTTAATGTTTTTCTTTTTTGCCTAGCTTGAGCTGAATCCTTTTCCAGTGTGGATGAACCACGAAGAAGTTCGATGCGTCTTGCGGGCGCTCCATGGCGTTATAAGACCCGATCATTCTTCGTCTGATTTCTTCAAGCGCACCAAGCGGTTTATCAGTTTATTGCACTATGCCGTGGGTTGGGGGTGAAGAA
Source organism: Effrenium voratum (assembly GCA_963377175.1). Lineage (NCBI taxonomy): Eukaryota > Dinophyceae > Suessiales > Symbiodiniaceae > Effrenium > Effrenium voratum. The sequence continues at coordinate 392,655 of CAUJNA010003686.1, read as the reverse complement.
CACCAGCATCCCAGTTGGTACTGGCAGACCGATCCCGGCCCGGCGAATCTTCTGTAGAGTCAAAGCATTCGCCCGACTAAGACTGCAATCACAGCAAAAGCGAAAGGTGTTTTGTGGCAGGGCGCCGGGTCCAATTTTGCGAGCTTTGCCGGTCGCAGCTTGGGGTGTTTCTCAGATTTGGGAATTGGACACAGAAATCGGAACCTGTCTCGGTGCCTGCTGGTGATTTTGGCGGCTTGCATGTGGGTTTTGTCCCTCGAGGGGGAGCTTGCGTCTGACGACAACATGACATATCCCACCAGGTGCTTATGCAAAACAAACTGACACGCGACTAGCCTTTCCGTGAAATGCAGCGCTACCTTTAACGCTCCCCATCACGGTGGCTGACATCGCAAGCCGACCAATCCGAGTTGAAGGACACGACGTCACCCAACCCAGCGGCTCGTGGGCCTGTAATTTTGAGCGATGCTGGCATTCGGGGCGAAGCGCACATTTGGACATCGGTTGCCACGTCTCTCACCCCGGAAACCGAAGCAAACCCGGTGCGCACCAAAATCCTCGAACTTTCGCATCCGGCGCTGCACCACACACCGTGGGCCAAGATCTTCGGCTGCTAAGCCGCTCCATCTCGGTTTTTTGACTCGGGTCGCTCATTGTGTGTCAATCCTGCGTGTTTCAACGAGGAATTGAAGCCGACCCAGGACTGGTCATGACTTGTTGGACGGATCTGTGAAACACACAACTTTTAGGCCTGCATTCAGCTTATGTTTGGGCAAGCATTTGCAGGAAATGTATCCGAACATTTGCAGGGCACAGCACCTTGGCGCCAGATTCATTCGGTTTCGGTCGGGAAGGGGATCAACAAGATATGGGCTCATCTTGTTTTGGGTAATTACGCTGTTGAAAGGCTGCGTTAAAGGTAAACCCAAAGGATACCTACCACCTATTGAGGGGGTTCAGTCGCAGAGATTGAGGGTTTTGACCATTTAGCCACCGCCCAGATGCACGTGGTTGCAGAGGTGGGGTTTTGTGTCCACTAATCATCTTTGAGGGTGCTCCCAATTAAATGTCCCTATCGCTGGCGTGCTGTGTTGATAGTTGCTTTTTTGCCACGCCGCCAAACGCCGCCAGAGAGACGGCGAGGGGTTTGGTCCAATGCTTTGGTGATACTCTTTAGCCACCTTTTGCTCTGGTCAAGCTATCGCTTGGTATTCCGTATTCTGGGTGGCATGAACGCATCTTGCATGCCCGTGCGTACAAAACAGGTCAACTCCCTCAGATGGATCCTGATCATTCAGTTCATTCGTTACTCACACTTGGCCGACCTACCGTGTCAATCTAGAAAAACGGTCTGGATGGCTTGTGTGGATCCACCCTTGTAGGATATCCTATTAGGCGCCAGGTCCCCAACGATAAAGGGCTTAAAAGAGCACCACAAGATTACAAAAAAAGGAAAAACAGGGTGAAGACCCGGCGAACTCCACAAAAAAACGCACCCAATATCACTAAAGACGGAACAACCGGGGGAAGACCGGGTGAACTCCAATAAAACGCTCCCCCACGCGGTTTGTTTGAATGCTCAAGGCAATGGCGTGGTGTCGGCAGAGTTCTCCAGCGACATGACCCAGATTGTGACGGCCGCTTCAGACGGCTCGGCCAAGGTCTGGAAGGTCGCGAGTGGAGACCCTTGGCGGCGGAGAACGTGGATTCATTGTTCACTGGACTTACTTTTGCTTACCCTCCCTCCAACAATCATGGAAGTTGACAGGAGAGCTTTGGAAGACTATTTTCCTTTTGAGGAACCCCTTTGCGCACTTGCATGATTGTTGGCAAGAGGGAAAGTTTTTTTCCTTCCCCCTGTTGGTGCTACAAGGAATCTATCACTGGGTGTTTTTTGGTTGCCAGGGGTCTTAACCAATTGGAAGGAGACAATGAAGCCACACCCACCGCAGGCAAGACACTTGTGCGTGTCGGTCGGAGCGACCGCATGTGTATCTTTGTGGAGTTTTTGCCGAACCAAGGAGTGCACAAGGACCTTGAAGGGTCAAGGCGCAGTGGTCAATCATGCAGCTTTCTCACCCACCTAGAGCATCGACACCAAGTGGCTTTCAGACTCAGCCAGCCGCCCGCGTTAAACAGCCTTGACCAACTCGAAAGCCAGACGCTTTTGACACGAGGTGTCCGTGCTTTTGCCTAGGCTCTGGGCTTTGCACGGAAATCCCAATCCCAATGTCTCACGTTTGCGAGTCGGGTCCGAGACATGTCTTGGCTGTCAGGGATGCCATTACCACAGTTCCACCTGACAGCTTCCTGTGGACCGATGCTCAATCCAAGAGCCATGCCATTCCTCAGGAAAACGCGAGCAACGCACAGACACAGACACAGACACAGACACAGACACACAGACACACACAGACACACACAGACACACAGACACACACACACAGACACACACAGACACACACAGACACACACACAGACACACACAGACACACACAGACACACACAGACACACAGACACACACAGACACACACAGACACACACAGACACACACAGACACACACAGACACACACAGACACACACAGACACACACAGACACACACAGACACACACAGACACACACAGACACACACAGACACACACAGACACACACAGACACACACAGACACACACAGACACACACAGACACACACAGACACACACAGACACACACAGACACACACAGACACACACAGACACACACAGACACACACAGACACACACAGACACACACAGACACACACAGACACACACAGACACACACAGACACACACAGACACACACAGACACACACAGACACACACAGACACACACAGACACACACAGACACACACAGACACACACAGACACACACAGACACACACAGACACACACAGACACACACAGACACACACAGACACACACAGACACACACAGACACACACAGACACACACAGACACACACAGACACACACAGACACACACAGACACACACAGACACACACAGACACACACAGACACACACAGACACACACAGACACACACAGACACACACAGACACACACAGACACACACAGACACACACAGACACACACAGACACACAGACACACACAGACACACACAGACACACACAGACACACACAGACACACACAGACACACACAGACACACACACAGACAGACACACACAGACACACACACAGACAGACACACACAGACACACACAGACACACACAGACACAAACAGACACACACAGACACACACAGACACACACAGACACACACAGACACACACAGACACACACAGACACACACAGACACACACAGACACACACAGACACACACAGACACTCACAGACACACACAGACACACACAGACACACACAGACACACACAGACACACACAGACACACACAGACACACACAGACACACACAGACACACACACACACACACACACACACACACACACACACACACACACACACACACACACACACACACACACACACACACACACACACACACACACACACACACACACACACACACACACACACACACACACACACACACACACACAACAAACACACACACACACACACACACACACACACACACACACACACACACACACACACACACACACACACACACACACACACACACTCACACAAACACTCACACACACACACACACACACACACACACACACACACACACACACACACACACACACACACACACACACACACACACACACACACACACAACCGAACTGGACCGGAAACGCAAGAATCATTATCACTGGCGCGATGCCTAGCTACTGCAACTGGCACATGTAGTCCCTAAGGGATCTCATGGGCAAGTTTGCTTTGCCCCCCGCTGGGCAATCCACTGCGCGCGCTGTCCCAAGCAGGTCTTTTCGGCACTCCTCTGGGGCCATCTGGGTAGTCCTCCTCATTGTGACCGGCTTCCAGGAAGCGGAAGATCAAACCTCAGGAGCTCCCCCTTTGGGTGGTGGGGTAGTTTTTCCCCGGTTTCAAAGGGAGCCCAGGGAAACCGTTGCGCCATGTTCGGGGGCCCTTCGACAAACGAAAAGCCCAAGCCTACCGAAATGAAGGGCGCCTGCACGTATGTTGTCTCAAAATAGGGAAACCCAACATGGCGCAACGGTTTTCCTTTCGGTTTCTCTTGGAAACCATCCCATAAAAGGGGCACCCTCCAAAAAAGACACACCATTTGGATGC
>CAUJNA010003686.1:382500-388286 GCA_963377175.1 Effrenium voratum | reverse complement strand
CAACCAAACATGCAAGCAACACCGTAAAAGGAAACATCGTAGTCCAACCATGAGCCTCGGACAACCCTATGCGCTTTTCCGGAAGAGGAGCGTCATGATGTACATCACGAAAACAAAGCGCACACCACGTCGGGTCAGTAGCAAAGCAGTTATACTGACATGCCACAATGGTTCACCAGAACATGCCCATGTAGCTGGGCACCGCAATCGAAGATCGGAGTTTCCACCTGCCATCTTTGGCGTGAATGCAGTGAAAGTAATGGGAAGCAGCTATGTCCGCGTACACGCCGCCGCGGGGTATAGTGCAATGCTGTTGCCGGAGACGAGCAGAGCCACCAATGCACACCGGGCGGTCCGTCCGGATTCCACCGAACTGCGCTGCAGATTGGATTGCCGCTTCCTGAGAATGGAGGCTGCCCCTGCAGTAGAATCCCATCGGAGGCAACCAGACTTCGTTCCAGTTGGAGCATTCACGATTGGGGGAAGGATGTTCTTGCCACTTTGAAGGTCGGATCAGTTCCTCATCACGCAGGATTTGCATGGCAGCCTGCATATTGGTGTTGTGGGACCAGAAAAATGTGGACTGCGATTGAGTGCGATGCTTGTCCGGCAACAATCGGCGTGGCTCAAATGAGAAGATGATCCCAAAGAAGTTCTTCTGCGAGTTCTTTTTGTCCGCGGAGAAGTGGTGAAACGTCCGTGTGGTCCTGCTGATATATGGCCACTTTTCCTCGCAAATGCCGAGCTGGACGATGAGTTGCTGCGGTAGTGACCGCCATGAGATCTGGAAGTAGTCAGCAATGTCTCTGACCACTTGATCCGTCCAGCGTCCCGGAACCCCATGTGGTGGCTGAGCAAACGGAAACTCCGAAATGGACTTGACCCGTTGTTCATCTTCGATGATGCTGCGGCGGTGCGGCATGAGGCTCCTGTAGACCGACTCCCATGATTTCTTCAACAGCTCAGGTTCAGGAAATACCAAAGCGGCAATCGAGGGCAAGGTGTAGTAGAGGACATCATTCACTACGATGGCAATCTCCTCGATCCGGCCCCCAATCCACAGCTTGAAGCGATGAATGCCCAAATCAGGCACCTGCCGACGAACTGAGAGAGGCACCAGCGCGATGCGGTTCTCAGAAGGACTGCCATGAGCAGGAGGAAACGGAGGCGAGCGTGGCCTCCTTTGATCGCTATGGGCGCGTCTGCCATCACTCCTCCATTCACCCCAATCCTCCTCCTCATCCGAATGCCCTTGCGGGCCCGGTGTGAGCTGGATCCGCGAAATTCGGGACCGGGGGGAACGCGATCGGGGCTGTCCCGTGAGTGCTGGCACGTCACGTGACGGGCCGTGGGATTGCACACTTTGTTGGTGTGCTAAGCCGTGAGTCCGAATGAACATTTGCATCTCATTGCCGTTGATGAAGTTGGGGAGGTGCTCGAGCGTCACGCGGCTCGTGGTTTGTACTGATCCGTCGGAGCGCAAAAGACTGGTGACCGTATATTCCGCCATGGTTCTGAGCCAGCTACATGCAAACAAAGCACAATGCAACAACAACAGTCTCAAGCATGCACAAGAAGAGACAGCATGACAAGCTCACATGCAGATTTTGTCCCGAGTCGACGCCGAACGTCACGCAGAAGGTGGGATTCAAAACCTTTGGCCTCATAAAGGCGTTTGAGAGCGTCGAGCCCATGCTGCTGCTGAACCGCCGGTTGTGCACCGCGTATGATGAGCCACGAGCGAGAAGACCAAGAAGAATAAGTGAACATCTGATCATTGGCACTCCGAATTCCTTTGATTTGGGAGGGATGATCAGGTAGCTGTGGTGTAATAGTTCTGGAAGAAGAATCACATCGATAACCCAGCACTTTGTCATCATGTTGAAAATTCCAGGGAAAGAAAGTTCATGAGCACGGGTGAGTGTGGGGCTGAATCTCGAAGGAGAATGAAACGATTGTCGACGTAGCGCTCATGCCAAATCACACCAATGTCGGGCATGCAAAACCGCAGAGAACTCATGGTTTGGTGCCAGAAGAAATCCTCAACCGTAGCAACCAAATTGCACAACGGTGGCGCGGCTGGTGATCCCATAGCGACTCCTCGTTCTTGGCGGAACAAGTATCCGTTGATCTCGAAGTGACTGTTGTCAATGACAAAGTCCAGAAGGTGCCGGAGATCTTGTTCACGAAAAACTCGAGGGATCTTGGTTTGACGGCGCCACTTTCCTTTGAACATACGGCGTCGATGATCTGACTTTACTTCGTACACGGACCATTGCGAGGAACTGCGAAGGCCAACAACTTGATCGTATCGATGGAGAAGCACTTGAAGCGCCTGGTGGAATCGTTCCGTAGGAATGGACGTGAAGAAGCCTGACAGGTCGCAAGACACCAGGTGGATGTACTCATCAGGATCTGCTTTTGACAGCGCTTCCCACAGCTGCTGGACAAGTTCTTGTACTGGAAGTTGACCTGCAATGTCGGGGAAGGCAGCCTTGGTGAGTTCAAATATGAGTGCGCCGAAGACCGTGAGGAAGGGAGCTGCCCATGTGCGAAAGAATGAAATGATGGGTCGAGCTTTCTGCCAGTCCTTGGTCGGCTTTGGGAGGATGCGCGCTGTGGGCAACGGTGCTTGAAGTCGAAGTCCCCATGCATATCGTTGACGTAGGAGAGAAGGTACCGTGGTTACCACTTCAGAGCGAAAAGATGCTGCGGATTCGCGGCAAAGTGAGAAGACATCCCCCGAGCAGAATGTCTTCCGCATCAGTATGGCAAACAGGGACGGACACATCACATGTGCGCGGGAGGGAAAATGATCCGCTGGGATAACAACCCACGAAGACAAAGAAGCCACAGTGCGCTGCAACGATGTCGATGACCAATAAGCCCGATCTTGGAGGTTCATCCGATGAGTGTCCATTAACTGAGTCACAACCGGCTGTAGATCTGAAAGGAGACTGGAACCATGTACATGCCAGCGGCGAGCAAGTTTGCGAAGTTGTGTAGTGAAACGTTGATGCAATAAGTCGACATCACCGAAAAACTGATCCTTCATTGAGGCGGCCATGATTTCAACGTCAATGTCCGCATGGATGCGAGAAAACTCATCCACCATTACAGCGTGACCATGTGCACGGTGTAAATGGTGATCATCGATGTCCAAACAGCGACACGGAAAGGATGTTTCAGGAGTCCATCTGCGCTGCCATGTGCGGTGGTTGTATATCTTGTCGCCCAATGTGGCGCTGCGAGTTTCCACCACCCGGATCTTCGGAATGAAAAGAGAAGGGAACAGTTCCCGATGAGAAGCAATCCAGCTTTGTAGCCATGTGCCAAGTAGAGCTTTCCAATTCCGGACATATAGCGGCGGTAAGAGTAGCTGTGTCAAAGTGGTGGGTGGTTGTAGCCGTCGTTTGCGCAGCACCTGGGCGAGGAGTTTCTGCGCCTTGGAGCGGAAGGGCTCGTTGACAAAGACTGCGAGCCGCAATAAGTAGTACAGCTGAGTGGGAGGGAAAGCCGCCGACAGTAGGTCACGCATGACTTGGAACGACGCTCCTGTATTCGATCCCAGCTGATAGAGAATCGAGTAATGGGCTTGAATGTCATCCAGGATGTCAGGTCGTAGTTGCCGTTGGAGATCCGGATGTAGTCGTCGTCGAAAGCGCTTGTGCAAGCCGAGGGAAGTGGGAGACGACAACGAGTGACGTCGAAAATCCACAAGATGTTCCCGGAAGCCCACCTTGCGCAAGATTCTGTGTACCCAGGGCGCATTCAAATGCGGGCGTAGCAGGTATTGCCATTTGCTTTCTTGAACCCACACCGAGGAAACAGGAAGTTTGATTTCCACTGGAACAGCACAGAAGAGCCAGTAAGTATTGGATCTCTTCCAGTAGTGAAGCGCCGGTTCAAAGAAGGCATGCCGTCCACGAAGTAGTTGTAGAAATTTGCGACTGCGTGAGTGTTCACGACGTAGAACATCCTGATCAGTCGCCCCAACATAGTATGGTGTGTGCCATGGGGAAAGTCGAATGTAGACGCACGGTTGTTGATGATGACCTGGATCGTGTATGAAGTCATAGAGGTCAGGAAATCGCGCCCGCAATGAGCGTAGATGTCGCGTGTCAGCAAAAGTAGAGTGCATGATTTCACACAAGAGAGAAGTTTTGTAGAAGTGAAGGACTTCAAAGAACGGCGGGAAGTAGCCGTGATCTTGTGAAATGAGACGTTGTAAGAAACTAATCAATAAATAGGCAGCGCACCGACATCTGTGAAGCTCATACCTGTTGGCCACGGTGTGCTGAGAGTGTGACATAGCGTGATTCGGAATCTGAAGGGCTATCCGGATCACAACTAAGACTTCGAGGATGAGACCCAGCCACGGCAATTGTGTGATGGATTCGTACTCCTCAGTTGGAATCGACGGTGGTGGTAGTCCAGGAAAACAGTACTGCCAGCACGTAGAGAACATGGTCAACGAGTGTAGAAGGTCATCCAGCGACTGCCATTGTGCAACATCATCATAGATTCCGCTGCGGCGAAGTTCATCCAACATGGTGAGATACAACCAATGAAATCTACCACAAGGCGGCGACATGAATACAAGCATCACAGACAATCACACAAGAGGCAATGCAAGAACGAGCAAGTACAAGATCAATCTGGTGCAACGCAGACACTTGACGGACGAGTTTTCACCTGGACTCATCCGTGACATTGTTGCCGCTCCGGGCTCATAAGAGAACGAAGGTCATCATGATGCCTTCTCATCCACAGAGTAGGCGAGCGGTCACGATGAGGTGACTCAATGCCTTCTCAGTGAGTTTGGTAAGATAGCCGGGCTCTAGTCCCCACGAAGCCGCCATCGCCCCGAGAGTGGGTGCGTCGCCTTTCGGCATGCGTTGCCGCGCCTGAAGGAGCTGCGTCGCCATAGAATCTAATGACTTGTTGCCGTTGAGCCGGGACGGGTGATTGGCCCACTTAACCAGCGATGCCAAAGTGGTTGTTGTGGGTGATTGCTTGAGATAAAGGCGAGGTTGGTCACTGGTCCATGTGTAGTACTTGACAACTTCATCCGGCGTGCTGTGCATGGTGAGCAATTGTGACGCCGCCGGTTTGGACGGCGGTGACGACACTCCGTGAAGAGACTGAATGATCCGAGGTTGCACCACGCTATCAAACGACTTGCCATCCAGGGCGGCTGCGCTGGCTGTAGGAAGGGAGCTGGCAGGTGACGAGGATGGTGTGTGGTTGACCGGTGGCGGTGTAACCAACTCTGCATCATCCTTCTGGTTTGTCATCGTGGGAGAGGTCGATGCGCGAAGCGATGCGGAATACTGAGCTTGGAGAAGTTCGTGCGCACGATTTAGATCATTGAACTTTTTGACCATGTCATCTGTCTGGGTGGCAGGTGCGAGAGAGGTGTGATGTTGCTGAAGAAATTGAAGTACCAAGCTGGCCAAATGGTCGTGGACCTTGATGCGCTGATTGAAGTCGTCGATGTTGAGACCCAGCGTGTTGGCAAGGTCCTTTTCCAGGGTGAGCAGGTTGAGTGACTGCGATCTTCGTAGTAATTTGGAGCAGGTACTCCAAAGTAAGGCCTCAGTGTGGGTGCGAAAGCCTTCCCACGTCACGAATCGGCCGTGTGCAAACGGCCTGAGTAGCCAGTTGGTGAGGCCCCCGTGGATAACCTGAACCAGGCGTACGTCCCTAATATCCATGCCTGACATGTCGCGAAGGTTGCCATGCGGAGTGTTGGCAACAGTCATGGGCAGGCTGAAGTTGTAGAG